>JAPDSC010060436.1:1232-12823 GCA_026290005.1 Latrodectus geometricus
TATATATATATATATATATATATATATATATATATATATTTGACAATATGTATGCACAGATAAATAGGTAGGTAAATAGTTTAGCTTAATTTTTGATAAACATTTCTGATCAACAAAAAGAATGCTACATCTTATCTTTTAATGGTAACAGCTTAGAATAATATATCCAAAAATATATCCTATACTCTTAAAAAATTATGAACATTTTGAAGTAAATTATTTAAAATTTATCCCACACAAAACCTTAAAGAAATATCGTAAGTGAAATAATATCTAATTCTCATTCAAACTCATTACTTTGAAGTGTAAAATGTCAAGATTAACTAGTCGATAATATTGATTTTTTCTATTTATTACTAATTAACAAAAACAATTAAAATGCTGTTATATCGAAATTCGAATAAACAAGAGAGTATAAAACACAATATATACGAAGTAACAACGATACGACGACTACTAACAAGAGATTTTGTTTATAGCCGGTTGTTGGAGCGCTTGGCGAAAGGAAGAAACGCCAACACTCAAATCACTGGCGCCAACGTACTTAAAGAAAAGATCGCTTAGAGATTTGTTTCCATTTTTAATCTAGATTGTTATTTCAGTACTGATATTTTGTAACTCTATGTTAACTTTTCGGTGTTTTCAAATAAAAAATGGACATTCTAAAGTAAACAGGATTTGCATTTGTTTATGAAGACCCTTAGTCCTAAGATTGTAACTACTATTCCTTGAACTAATTTAAATACTTTCAACTCTCGTAGTTCCACACTCCATGATGCTGCTTTGTAAGATTTTTACTATAGAGTGTCAAGAGTGACTGCAAGTTTAAAAACATGGTCACAATGACACTTAACATCTCTAGTGGGTTGTCAGGACGTATTTTTCATGTTGTGTGCCTCAATACTAAACACGGTAAATGTTTGGCTGGTGTGTTAAAGCAGGATAAATTAAGAGAATATAAAAAAAGGGAAATTAAGGAACCAAGTAAAAATATATCAATGACATATTATTAAAATTGAAGAGAAATTTTTAAATTTTTGCTTATTTTTGGTGAAAATTGTCGAGAAATACGATGCAGATATCTAAACATTTTATGTACAAATTTATTTTTTTTTTAACACAAAAATAAAATTATATTATTTTTCATTTACGAAATAAAATATTTATTTTTATTTTTCATGAAAAGTATTTTGTTAAACTAGTATTTAACGTGCAGAATCTTTTAAAATTCAGAAGTTTTGATCTTTACCTATACTCTCGTTTAATAACACGATTAATAATAAATTTTAAATATATTCGTTTCTTTAAACAATTTAAAATATTCGAGTACTGATAACTGATTTTCTTTCTTTCATTATCCTTTTGTGATATTCTGCCTAATTTCTTCTGAATATCCCGACATTCTAAAAAGATTTGTGAGATCAGCTAAGAAAGATGCATCTTAACTGATTGCTTTAATTATTTTCATTTACAAATTAATAACAAAATTTGAGGTCAATTTTTTTCGAACAGAAATTACAGTGGATTGTGATACAGGAATTTCAAATGGTGTATAAGAATCAAAACAATAAAAATTAAAATAAATATTCGCATTTTAATATATGTAAATTTATATTAAATTTAAGTTTAATTGGTCTTCTTTGAAGATTAAATATTTTATTTTATGAATTTAAATATTCTTCAAAATTGTAGAAGTTCTGAATATAATTTTCAACAAATTAGCTTACATACGAAATGGCTACAGAATTAAAAGTTGTTTACTAAAACGTTGCTTATTTTCATACTGAGATTGAACATTCGAATTAATACGTTATTTATTTGTTGTTTTCGGTAAAAATTTTAATAACTTTCTCTCATGACCAAGTGTTTTTCACTTCGTAAAGAAAACACCAAGAGAACCCAATTAAAAGCACTGAAGTTTCAAAATATCAAGACGAAAGAAAATGAGCAAATTTGATAATCAGTGGATAATATTTCATTTGAAAAGGAATAAAAAAAATATTTTCCACATCATTTTTTTCATATAATTTAGCCAATAAACATTATAAGAGAAGGAAATATCCATAGAAATCTATGCAACTCTGTGTTTCAATACTTCACAAGAAAGTTTAATAAACTGATCATAATTCTCTTAAAATTATCAGGGACTTAAGTGGATTCTTTGCTCTATATCCATTATTTTTATTGATTCTATATAGAACCAAAAAAAGTGAGCATAAATAATCATAAAAGTAAAATTAGTTTATTATATTATATAAAAAATGAATTTTTTTTTTTTTATGAATGAATTTAAGTAAATATTATCGGAGAAACTACATGGTATTATTAAAGATTAAGTGATCTTGGGTAATGTTTTGATTATGTATCGCAATGCAAAATATTTAAATAAAGAAATATATATAATGTACAAAACATTTATTTTAAAATCTGTGAATTGGGTGAAACATTTTAAAATGTGTGGTGGAATTTAAAAAATGCTGTAATCATAAGGATCAGTAGTAACACGGATTGTAGAAATAGATAAAACTAAACCATTAGTTCAACGATGTGCTTTATTTTTGTACAAATATATTTTGGAACATCTTCGTCCAAATTGTTTAACTGATGGTGGTTACAAACCGTGTGTTCTCCGTAGGTAGGGATGGGAAGAAATACTTGTAATCACTATTTTGTAATCGGTATTTTAATGTAACAACCTGTAATCAGTACTTTTTTCCCCAAATACTCGTTACTTCCTGATGCAAAGTTGATGCGAGTCCAGCAGAGACTAAGATATCCTAGTCTGTGGAGTCCAGATATGTTTCAAGTACAACTAAGTACGTGCCGAGCGAGTCGTACGTGCTTATTACAAAGTAACAATGGTTGTTACAAAGTAACAAGAAGGTACTGATTACTTTGTACTCGCTTGTTCCAAAGTAATCAGGAACAACCACGTACTGTCTTGTTCCAAAGTAATAAGGTACAATCGCGTACTTGCTTGTTCCAAAGTAATAAGGAACAAGCGCGTACTCACTTGTTCCAAAATATTCAGTGTAACTGCAATCGCTTTCTATAGGAGACAGGATGGATAGGAGAAGGGCAATTACAGCTGGTTTAACCGGAAAATAGATTAATGATTCTTTAATATTGGAAGAGATCGCTTTAGTAGGAGAGGGGAGCGTAATGAATAAAATTCGTTTTAATATTTTTATTATTAATTTATATAGTTATTAATAATAAAAATTACATTGCTTATATAAACTATAACTTATTAAAACAAAATTTTTAATTTTTATGATAAAAAATAATTTAATAAATTTCAATAAAAAAAAAATCGAGTTGCGAGAAATAAAAATAATAGATATACTTGAATGAAACAAGCATTTCGTACATTCCTTTTGATTAATGAAATAAATGAGTTGGGAAAGTTAATAAACGTGGTGCATTTATTTAGTGATTATCATTTTTTGTCAAATATATCACGTTTTTATTATTTATTTTTATTTTAAGATTTTAATTTCTTTATTTTTAATTAAATTTTTAAAATGTAGTTTTTGTATCCAAAATTCTTCTAACAACGTGAAAAAAAAAAATGAATGGGATTTTTTAACTGTATTTCAGTTTTAAAGATAATTTCATAATATATTTTACATTAATAGTATAGCTACAGTTCTTTACATTAACAAATAATTTATTAACAAACAAACAAATAAATAATTAATATTTTTAATTAGCTTCAATTTAATTCATTATGAAGTTATATTTTGAGTTTCAATTAAAAATTAATTAATTGTTTACAATTAATTTTTAATTTCAATATTTGTATTAAAAAAGTCTAATTTTAAATTCAAAAAAATTTTTTTTTATTTGATCATTTGAACATTTGCGAAAATGTTTTTATACTAAGGTATAATAAGTTTATTAATAAATATCAATTATAATACTCCAAATACTGCTTACAATATTTTGATATCGCAAACAAAACGCTGCATAGACTTATTGATATTTCCTGAATTTTATAATTTCAAACTACATCAAACATTAAAATTATATAATTATTATTTTTAACTAAGAATGTAAATTCGAATTGTGAAAGTTTCAATTTAAATCCTGGAGTTAATTTGCTAACAAAAAATAATATATTTTGTATTGAAATTTGTCATAAATTTCTGGACAAAATATAATATAATTCTATTTAAAATAAATTAACTGAAATTTCTTACAAGCTATGATTTTAATAAAAATTTAAAAGAAAGAAAAAATGTTTGAAATTTTTATAACCTAATTAGATAATGAAAGAAAATTTGAATTAACATCTATGATTCTTTTTCGATAATATAATTACATTACATAATTTAAAAAATTATAAGGATGACAGTGTTGGCTGATATGCGACAATTTTGCTTGAAAATGTTAATGTTGAAATAAAATTTTTATTTCCGAAGAACCTGGTTTATCAAACACATAAAATACATACAATTAAATATTTTTTATAAGAAAAATTACAATTTATTTTAATATCACAAATATTAATATAATTGCTTTGTTAATGTTTAAAAATATAAAAAAAATTTGAAAATTTTGTTTTTTTAATTAGTTGCTGTATTTATCTAAGCAACTTTCAACAAAAAGTAATAATTTCTTTTTCTAACAAATAAAAAATATCTTTGTTATTGATTAATCCTCTCATATAACAATTATTCACAAATTATTTACCATTTAATTTTAAAATTTTATTTATTTCATTAAAATATTTTACTAAATAGAAATAAAAAATTAAGCTGATTTAGTTGAAAAGTAGGAATTATTTTCTTATTTTATCTAATTTTATATTTTAAGTAACATTGGAAATCAGTAAAAATTACTATTGAGTAATTTGAAGAGTTAATTTTGACGAATACAAATATATAAATTCTGAAAATAAATAACGAAATATGATTATTTATATTGAATGAAAAATGTTTATGAAAACGTTGGAAATTTTTCCCCGAAAAACTGTTTTTTGAGAATATTTAGATTTATCTGCATAATGCTATAAATTAAAGCGTGATGCAGAGAAACATAAAATTATTCTAAGAAAATACATAAAATACCAACTAATGAAATGTAAGCCATATATAAATTATTTTTCTTATAGATTATCACATAAACACCTATTTAAGTTAATATTTATTTATATATGGTAATAAATTAAATTAATGCTAATTATAATTAATTTATAAAATTACATTAAATAATATATATTAGTTTATTTTTATTAATTCACTTATTATTAATTTAATTTTTAATAAATTTATTCAGTAAATTAATGACAACTTTGTGTTTTTTAATCCAATGGCAGTACATTAAATGTAACAAGTACAAAATTTAATAGGTAAAATACTTGTTACTTTTAAAGTAACTGTAATTAGTACCTCTTCCCTAATTTTAACCAATTATGAAAATCAAATTTTGAAACTGCGCTAAGGTATTCACCATTTCATAATTACTTTGAAATGAGGATAACTTTAGCGAATACTTTAGCACAACTGCAAAATTTGAATAAACAGCAATTTTTATAAGTGTATTTGTAAATATTGGTCATATTTGAAAATTGGTAGTTGAAAATATTTTCTAAAGTTGTGATTCTATTTCAGAGCATCAACTGTGAAACCATTTTTTCTCATTGATGTCTTGTAGCACTTTAAGCCTATAGTAGGCGGAGCTAGTGCGGAAGGTGTGGTCAAGCCGCTAGAGAAAGAGAAACAAGTCATAGGATAGAAGAAAAAGAGAGGTTATTGCAGAGTGCAATGATAGTAAAGGGAAAAATCGACTTAGACTTGTTGAAATATCAAAGCATATAGCAGCGAAATTGCTTTTACTTCTTCATCGGAGAGAAAAAAATCATGTAATTAGGAAAATGGAATAGTGGGTGGGATCATGAGTGCTGGAAACAGAGGAAGTGAGGGGTCGAGTAAAAGCCATATTTCTGAGTGTTTCGTTTTGGAAAGTGTCCAAAGGTTTCATTGTGCATTGATCGGCGAAGAACCGGGCTGGGGATGCATAGGTGATTATTGGTCTGATAGTGGCAGTATATATGAGTTTTTTTCATTGCGATATTAAGAGTGCTGATTCTTCCCATAAGAGGTCTGAGACCAAAAGTAGCTGTTCTTGCTTTACTGATTTTATTTTTGAAGTGGGGTTTCAAGAAGAGATTTTCGTTTATAGTCAAACCTAAGTAAACCGCATTTTTAACAATAGGAATCTTCTTATCAAACATATATAAGTCTTTTTGTCTTTTATATGATGTCCTCGGGGTGTGAGAATTAATAAATTTGATTTATCTGTATTAATTTGAATTTTCCATTCGCTACACCAGTTTTCGATTTTCTTCAGTTTTATTTGAAGCTTCGTTATTGCGAGATCTACAGATTTTGATTTTTGAATAATGGCAGTGTCATCAGCATAATATGCAGAAATACTGTTAAAATCAGATTTGATTATTGGAAAATCAACCGTGTTAAAGAGATATAAAATTGGGCCGAGAATGCTTCCCTGTAGAACACCAGCTTCAATTGCTCTTTTGGTAGAGAGAATTTTATTTATAGCGTATGTTGAATGTTCTGCTTGAAAGGTAATTTTTGATAAGGAGAATAATGTTATTATTGAATTTAAGTTGAATTAATTTATATATTAATCCCATATGCCACAGTCTATCAAACACTTTAGATATATCAAGCATCATAAATGCTGATTTTTCTTTATTTCTGATGCCTCTGCCAATGAATTCAAGAATTCTGATCAACTGTTTGGTGGTACTAAGATTTTTACCAAAGCCATATTGTTCATTTGGTAATTTATGAAGATATGGTGATAGTCTGTTATAAATAATTTTTCAAAAATCTTGCCAACTGATGAAAGCAAACTTATGTGTCTGTAGTTATTAGGAATGGCGAGGTCTTTTCCAGGATTAGGTAGCATGATAATGATAGCTTTTTTCCATGGGAGTGGAAAATAATTTGCATTTAAACAGTAGTTAAATAAAGTAATAAATTGTTTGATAATGTTAGGTCTGAATCCTTTTAGCATTTTATTATTAATTTGATCGTGGCCAGGTGATTTACGCTTATTGAGTTTTGTGTAGAATGTTTTTGACTTCTTCGTGGTGGGTTCTAATTTCTCGCAATTTGGATGTTCGTGTGTTATTCTTCTAACGTTACTTTCGATATTGTTTTCGAAATCTTGATCAGTGTTCGTCTCGTTTAGTTGGAATTGTCTTTCCATGCTATCTGCAAAAGACTCGGCTCTTTCTATTTCTGTGTAAACAGGTCCCCGCTCGCCATGCAGTGGTTTGCTGGTTTAAGTCTGGTTTTAATTTTCCTTGCCATTTTCCAAATGGAGTTATCATCTGTACTTAGTGAAGCAAGGGTTTGTTTCCATCTAGCAGTCTTGAGTTAGAAAATTTCAGATTTAATTCTTCTATTAATAGTATTAGTTTGTGTTTTATAAATGGGATTAAAAGTTCTGCGGTATTTTTTCTGAGTTCTGTTTGTTTCTTTGATTAGATCTTTGATTTCATTTGGTAATTTATAGTAGTTATTTATTCTTTTTCTTTCTTCTGTGGTTTCTTTAAAGGCTTTATTTAAGGTTTCATTAAAAGATTGAATTGCAATATCTGCAGCTAGGTTGTTGTTTATGTTTGGTAATGTCCAGTAAGTTACTGTTAAAATATTGGTGTATAGATTCCAATTTGTTATCATAATTGTGTCATCTATAGGGGTCTTGTGTTGATATTTATTGAAGCTATAACTGTAAGGTGATCAGAGCTCATATCATTAATAACAACAGCAGCATTATGATAATTTAAATTTGTTATGAAGAAATCACGAATATCCGGATGGTGAGTTTGGAAAAATGGAAAATAGGTTGGTTCCATAGGTGTAAAGATTTTAAAATTATTATTGCATAGCAAGTTGAGCAGTTTGCGTCCATTCTTGTTTGTAGATCTACAGCCCCAAACTTGGTGCTTGCTGTTAAAGTCACCTCTGACAATAGTGTCCATTTTGCTAGGGAAAAGGAGTTCCATGTCCTTCTCAGTAATTTGTCTGTGTGGCGGGTTGTCGATTCCCGAGAATTTAATTAAATTTCTTCATAACCTTCATTGTTTTTGTCACTGAAAAATGTAGATGGAATTGCAGTTTTAACAAACAGGAGAACCCCGCCTCATTTGTATAGCAGTCTATTGCAGTGGTAGGTCTTGTAATTGGGAATTTTATAACGATGATTTCCGTTTGGGTGCGTTTCAGTAATTGCACAGATATCAAGGTCGTGATGCATAATAAATTCTTTAAGTCCATCAAATTTGTTTATTAGTCCACAGGCATTCCAATTACCGATTTGAAGTAGATCCATAGAGTTTTGTTTAATATTCATTATAATTATCAAAATTTTTGTTATTAGTAGTAGCTGTGGTGGCTCTCATGGCTGCGATGATTCCTGAATTTTGTATGTGTGATACAAAAAGTTTTAGCTGATCTTATATTGCTTTGGCTTCTTGCAAAGTGTTTTTGCTGGGCGTTTGGGAGTAGGTTCTATTTTCAACCACTACTCCTTTAGTGATCTTGATTGAGGTGCTATCTTTATTTTTAGTTTTTGTCGCTTCTATGAATGTGGTGCATCCTCGGAAGTTTGCCGGTTGGTCATCTTGACAATTCGCGAATTTGGCAGGTAAGTCTTTGGTCTTTTTGCATTCATGGGTGAAATGTTCTTCACCAAATTTTACCTATTTTGGTGTATGTTTGCATGTGCGTTGCGAATGGTGTAATTTCTGATAGCGATGACACTGTGTCGGTCCACGTTTATATTTGTATTCTTCAATACGGATTCTAAGTTTATTTATGTATCTTAGTTGATAAATTTCTTTGGGTTTAGATGTTTTTGGGAGTGTGATGAGGAAAAGTGGTAGGTTTTGTACAACTCCGTATCTGCTGCGTGTTAGTTGATGAATGGAGGAGACGACAAATCCTTCTTCTATAAATTCGTCAGAAATGTCATTTATTTCTGTATTTACTGGGAGGTCTCTAATGACCACCTTAAGTGGTTTTTCTTCTTGGAGTAAGTATGTGTGATATCCAATGTTTAAATATTCTAAAATTTTGATGGCCGCCCTGTGAGAATCAGCGTCGGTAAATTGAATTTTTAATTCATAATTTGTGGATTTTCTGGTGTATCCACCTAATTTGGCTTCAGTAAATAATTTGTCTAGCTGATTCCAGGTATATTTGGAATCTCTTATAATGATGGTAGGTATTTGCCTTAGTGTTTTTTCCAGGGTGAGTGCCTGGGATTCTTCTATGGTAGATTCTTCAGCGTTTTGTATAATTGTGTCATTAGCTTCAGATTCTTAGGTTTCCATTTGTGATTTCTTTGATTTTTGTGTCTCATTTGGGTCTTCAATTTCAGTCCTTGTTCTCTTGATACTTGATGATTTATTTTTTGTGTTCTGCTTTTCAAGAATTTGAAATTTATTTCCCGTTGGGATATTTGAACAAAATCGTTTTGTTCATCCAATTCTAGCATTTCTATGTTATGTTCTTCCACAACGGTGGGATTTATCTGTTGTTTCTTGGTTGTTTCTTCCAATTTGTTTTTCGAAGTTTTGGAGTTTCCGCCTGACCGCTTCTTTATCTTCTTGGTTAAATTCTTTTGAATTCGTAATGTCTTGGATCATAAAGCTAATCTCAAGGAGTCTGTCAAAAAGACGTTCTAACATCAGTTTTTGGGTGGTGCGAAAAGTATCCTGCCCAGCCATATTTGTATCCGTGTCGGTATTCAGAGAGAAATGTGAGTGCAAGGGAATCTCCCCTGGCCAGGGAAGAAAAAAAAGTCGAAAAACGACCGCTCAGGGACTCTGAGATAGAGTGTGAGCACCAGGTCTAGAAACTATGAGTAGGTAGTACCAGAATACGACCTCAGGGACCCAGAATTCACAAGTTTGCTCTAAATATTTTTATGCGTATTAATAAAACAAGAAATATATGAACAAACTGATAATTTCAAATATTTTTTATTTATGCACACAAAGGGCGTCAAGTGGATAGGAAAGGTGATATTAAAATTCACACACACTGCATTTTATATAACAGCCCTATTTTTATTATATGAGCAATAGATTTTGAATATTTTTTCTTGACTACTTTTTTTCTTCAAAAGTTAATATTTCCAATAATTATAATAACTTTATTGAACTAGCTCAAGTTATTAAGTTAATATTATATGTTTAGGATTTCAAATATTCTAGTCTGGCTAAAGACTAAAGAAGATGCATTTGCAAATTATGTCTACTATTAGTAGTATGATGTTTTCAAAATAAAATATTAAGAAAATACTGGAGAATTGTTCTTTTTTTTCATGCAATTTATTGTCTCATCAAATATAATAGTCTAATAAAATATCATAAGAAATTCATAGTCTCATCTAATACAGAAAGAAATCAAATAATAATTTCTTGTTTACACAATATTTTCGATTATCACATAATAACAAAAGTGCTACAAAATTGTAGAAAATAAAAGCTTAATAGTTGAACAATTCTTGTTTATATATATTCATTTAGAAGAGACCATAATACGAAAAGAAAAAATATATACACGGTAATATACTTGGCATTTCAACTTACTTTACAAACTTAATTTACTTGGCATACTTGGGAAGTGCATTTAAAACCCCCGAGTACATAAATAACTGAAAAATATGATACTAATGTAAAAGAAAAAATATTTAAAATTTATGCTAATTCAGTACATGTTAAGCATCCTTAAATAAATTTATATAGATCAATCAAATAGTTTGTAAATTTAAATAAAATGCATAAATTTGGATTTTCTCCAAGAATTCATTCTCTCCGCGAGCGTGGGAGGGTTATGCGAACAGGTATGAGAATCGGAAATAGTCAGTTTAGACAAGTGCTTAGGAAGGGGCTATTTCGCTGTTCAACTGTCTTTGCAAAACGTGAAAAAAAAGGTTGCCTTAGCCGAATTTAAATTTTCACTGACCCATATTACCCATTATATCAGGAAAATGAACTTATGGGCAGAAATTATCTATTAAGATAATTGACTCTGCGTGGAAACTCTCAGGTGAAGCGTTACTGGAGTGCCCGACATCTGATAATGAGATATTGCCCTTTTCTCTTATAAGGTTCACTTTTATGTTCATTGTTCTGTGTAAAAGTTTGTCATTTTCTTATGCCATTGGAAATAAAAAAAAAGGATCACTGTCATTGATTTTTTCTTTCCATGGATCCCTTTTCAAAATTTTTGAAATTTTTTTCGAAGTTTTGTTTTTAATTATCAATAGAAGTAATCACTTCGATATCTTAAAGTTCGAATAACAACGTATTCTAAGATTACAATAACTGGGTTTTCTTACAATATATTGGGTTATAGAAACAAGTTATAGAATACAAATATTTTAAGTAATTTAGAATATTTATATAAATTTAAACATTTTTGCAATGGATTGGCAATTTTTTCGCATTTTATTTCTTAGAACACAAGATGCTTTGATCAGCAGATATTATATCCACAAGAGATACTGAAATGAACTAGGTAAAAGTTTTTTGAGAGATAATC
>JAPDSC010060440.1:3313-30371 GCA_026290005.1 Latrodectus geometricus
TATATATATATAGATTTTATTTCTCATTTGTAATATTAAAATCAGTATTTATCTTTTAGTTTTTGTAAGGAAGCACATAGTTTTTGTGGATATAATGTTTATTTTATTAAGTATTTTTAATTTTAGTGATGTAATTAATAGTTCAACTTAAAATTTATTAAAAAAAAGAATCTTTATTTAATCATTCGATTCTTATAAATTCCAATACCTTATGCTGATTTTTGATGATAAATTTTAATTTTTAGCCGGAAAAAATTGAACTTTTACACTGCTACTCAACTTTTTAAAATAATTAATCTAAATAAATAACAGGGTATTTTTCAAACTTTTATTCTACTAAACGATAATTTAATTGTTTCTTCATGTTCCTTAATTTTATTTTCTATTTTTATCACTCATAAATAATATAAAAATCTCAATATAATAGGCATTTGATCTGTAAATTAACTAATCATTAGGAATAAAATAGGAATAATATTGTTTATTTGAAAATGATTCATAAAACTTCAAAACAAAAGCAAAGCACAGCTTAAAAATAAAACAATCATTATTGAATACAACTAATTAATCTTATTGTGTTAACCACATTAAAAAGACTAAAAATTTGTATTGATGTGTTTTATTATGCATTTTTATGACTATTTGCATATTTTTAGTGTGAATCCATATTTAAAATTTATTTTATAAAGTTGAAATTAAGTTTATTTTACTTCCAAGTCCTTGGGTTGTAATAAATTTAAAAAAAATCCTATTTCACTTCAGAATATCTCTTTGAAAATATAGACCATAATTAAAATCATATTTATGTATTCCAATCAAATAATTTAAATTCAATAGAAATAAAGAAAAGAAAGATAGCAACTATTTCCAAAGTATAAAAAAGAAATCGTATAATGTTCACTTATTATCTATCTATTGCCATGCTAGAAAAGCAAATAGAGCTAACATTTTCGAACCTATATCATTAAGTTAAAGAAGTTTAAAATTATTCATATAAATCTTGAAGTATCCTTTACAATGTTCACTGTTTCAATTATTTTCTATAAAAAATTTTAAAAAATTAGTTAAAGCTAGTCAAGAGATATACTAATTAAATAAATTAATTTCTATGGATTATTTAATCAATGCTTTTAGCAAAAATTATTAAGTATTCTCAAGAAATTAAAATATAGATTCAGGGTATGTACTGTAAATCATCACATTATGAAAAATTATTTTTTTACTCTTCAAGGACCACGAGAAAGACTGTACCGCACTAATTTGAAACCACTGTAAGCAGCTGTGTGGAGGGGTGTTCTGTGGACATTCAATAATCTATGCACCCCTCATCTCACAAGAGGAAGCGGTTGCACTGATACGTCATTATGTTAACTGGACAAAGGAGAGGTGGATACTCCTGATTTTCCCCCAGATGACTTGAATTGCTGTTTATAAAGTCATTACGAAAGCTGTGCATCATGTATGAGGGGAATTAGGTAAGCTTTCTTCATCAATACCACAGTTGCCATAGAAATAACGTCGATTTGCAACATCCCTAACTATAGAAATCTCGATATGATGATAATGAATATGTGATTCACATATCCAGAATATTCATCAATGTAAAATGATAATTATTCATTTCTATTTGAAATAATAATGTAATATTTATAATAAAATATAATTAACAAATTTACAAATATCTTGAATTCTTGTAGGATATGTAAGATTAAATTAAAAAATAATTTTAGCTTATGATCGCAAAATATTTGAAATGATTACATTTCAGACAAAGGCATTTAATGCCTACTTCTTCTTATGAACGAATTTTAAAATTTTCAAAACTCTATAGACTTTTTCTTTGTTCAATAACATCCTTAATTATGTTATCAAGTTTAATGCTTTCCTTCGATTTTGTTTAGTAAAGAATTAAGATTATATTATATTTCTTGACATTTTTAGTCTTAAATTTCAGAAATTCATTTAAAGAAAATAATTTGTAGCAGAATCTGAAGCTAATGGTAATGGTCCTATTGCTATGTTGTTCAATGAAGAAAATAGACCTGGTTCTACTGAAAAAATCAACCAAGTCACTAAATGATCGAATGGGTGTACCATCGGTTTTGCATATTAATACATTTGTTACTAATTAAATTTGCCATTAATTGCATAGTTTCAGAACACACAGCTGATTTTTGTACTTGGAAGTGCACATGCGGGATGGAAAAAAATGGAATAAGACAAGAGAAGTAGCTGCTGTATATTATTTCCGAATTAAAAGTGCATGGAAAATTTCAGCTAGCCCATGAGAAGTAATAACAATAAAATTTTTTGTTAATACAAAACATTGTTAACTATTGTCAATTAGTACATTATTAAAAAAAATTATCATCACTGCAAATTATATTGGAAATTTCACCATCAAATTAAAAAAAGTTTCATTCGAACATCAATTTTTAGATTTTGTTGAAATTATTTACTGCATCCAAGGAACTGAAAACTTTAAAGCAAAACAGAATTACAGTGAAGAATGAAATAATATGCTCAATTATAAGTCCTATGAAATAAAGAAAAAAAGATATTATGAAATTAGGGTGTTTTCGGAACTCCAGAATACAAAGTAAAAAAGCAACGAAGAAGAACAAGACTGAAGTAGACCAATACAAAAAGACTTCTTATATATACATAAGCAAACCATCTTCTAATTACACAATCAAAATTAGAGTTTAAGAATATGGGGGTGATTCGTGCTAGAACGAAAAATTAGTGTAAAAAAGTATGTTGAACAGTATTTTTTCAACATCGTGTAAAAAAAAGGGATAAAATTTATGTGAAATATGAGGAATATATATATATATATATATATATATATATATATATAGGGTGGCCAAGACGTCGACCATGATCAACTGTTCGATAGTCCGCGCGACCATCCCGATAATAACCCCGGATACTAACAATTTAATTTATGACTTATGGCATAGAATTAATGAATTGTTTAAAATAATTTAAAATAAAAATTTAGCTTTAAAACCTAAAGCAAACTGTGCAAAGTAATACAATAAATTTGTTGTTTTACAGTGGAGAATTAAATAGAAACAACTTGACAAAATGGGATCTGCTTTTTAAACAATGAAAGCCATAAAAACCAAACATCGAACATGTATAACAGATGAACGTTTAATTTCGTGTTTACGCATTGCAATAAATTTCTACTAGCCACAATATGATAAATTTGTTATACACACACACACACACACACACACAGTCCAAATTTCAACTAAACGAAGTGAATTGGAAGGTCAATTTTTGATATAAGAGTACTTTGATTATTTTCGTCAGTAAATTTTTATTTTGTAAATATTAATATTAAGTTTTTTCAGAAAAATTAGATAATTTACCATTTTTCCTTGTTACTGAAAATAAATATGTAAACATATACGTTACGTTAATTTAGCTCTGCCATTGGCTGACCACTTTCGAGTTTTTCAATGTGGAGTAGACCACGGATCCCAAAAGTTTGGCCACCCCTGATATATATGATGGTCTCAGACCGGCATATATATATATAAATATATATACATACATATATATTTGTAATGACCGGCCATTTCTGATGGTTACTGCATATTTGTTAACACCTTGAGATCTCGATGCCAATATGATCAAAAAAATGTTCAAAGTGATAAGACATATATATTTATATGTTACAAATGTATTCTGAAATCACTTGCTAACCAAAACAAAATCTTGCTTTAATTTCCATTGGTATAAATATTTAAATTTCCACATTTCTTAAGAAATAACTGTAACAGAAAGAAGCATTTTCTATCAATAAAGTAAAATTTTTTAAATAATATTGGTTTCATAGAACCTATGTTATAAGTGATGGAAAATAAATAAGTATAATAAATAAAACCTTGATGCTTCGTTTTTTATAGCACTACAATAAGAAAGACTAAATTTTTATAAAAATAATTTGTCCACATAGGCAAAATATTGAAAACAACAAAATTGAAAAGTGAACATTGTACCTGGAAAAAATCATTCTAATTATTTGAATGAAATTATTGCTTGCAGCAACTGAAATACATCATAGGTTAAAAATCGCTTTTTAAAAAAGTAAATTCATCCCATGATCATACTTATGCAAATTTAAAAAAAAAAAAAAAAATTCTGCAATTAAGAAAATGAGATTTAAAAAATTAACGATAATTTTTTAAATAATAAATCTACAAATAATTCTCAGTCCCTAAAAGACTTAGGAAATCATATTAAACACGTGCAGCAAATTAATTATTTATAATTCGATATTGACAATTATAATGAATCAATACAAAAAATATTCATACATTATCTTATTACATACATTTGGTCAATAATGAACACAATAATTCTTTTTGTATTCCTCAATATTCATCACAATGACTACCTTCCCGATTTTATTTTGATCAAATTCCCAACAAGAGGTTGCACCTTTAGGAGAAAGCCAGAAACCAATCAGCGCAAGAATCGCAATTAAACACGGACCAATCAACTTGTTCCATTGCTCGCCTCGTCGCCCGAAATTTCGAGAGACTGGAAAAAAGAGGAACTAAAGAAGCATTCCCGACCAACCATAAATAACGGGTGAAGAAATGTAAAAATGAAGAGATAGGTCAACGAAATAAAAGAAAGCTGGGGTAGGGATGGAGTGGGAAGAAAAAGAAAACAGTTTCTCTCATAATGGGGAGAAGAGTTCGGCATCGGAGGAGGAGGAGTCGATGGGGGCTAAATTGGAGGGTTGCGACGGAGGGTGTATTCATTAATCTAATGGTATATCTCCATGTTCTGTAGGTATCGTTCTCTGTCATTCCCTTTTCTCTTTTGCTCTGATTTCTGACATCGCTGCCAGCTAAATTCGTGATTGTTTCGGGGGTGGGGGAGAGATTAATCTACAAGTTCTCAAGACAGTTACAGTTAGAAGGATGGGGAATGACAGCTGCTTTTCTCTTCGAAACAATGTGCATTCTATCCATCTTGAAAGACCAATATATTGGTTTATATTTAAATTAAATTTATTTGTAGTAAGAGATAAGTTAGGTTTAATAATATAATTAAAATATCAGTGAGTTTGACTGTGAAAGTTTTGCATGCTAATATACTTTATTGGTTGGTAGTTTATCTGATTGATATTTTATACTCATAATAAGATTTATTACAATAATTTATCGAAATTAATATATAATAAATACAAATAATGATAAATCAAATAAGTGTTTTGTATTATTAATAAAATAATATAATTCATATGAATTTTTTCTGCAAAATTTACAATATATCAACTCAGACATAATTATTTTGATTTCATTATTTCATTGTTTAACAGACAAACATTTGAAATTTCAAAGAGATTTTGTAACTTTGTTAACAGTTAACTTGATTCTCGACCTTAAACCACTAAATCATCTTGGCATGAACACAGCTAATGACGTTTTTAGTGATCAATGTCTCGCATAAATCTAAGCATTTATGAAATATTTTTGTTAATAGAGTAATATATATGTATATATATAAAAGAAAGGAAAAATATTATTTGAAATGAAAAGTATTGATTCGTATGTTAATCTTAGATGACAACATTGGATAACAGAATTACATCTTTGAATGCGCCACTCACCGTACATTGGAAAGGATGCTCTACAGAAGCAAATGGCCAATTTGCGCTATTTTGATCTTGACGGAAAACCTCAAAAAGAATTTGTAATTTACCCGTAATTACTGTCACAGGATCGTCGACAGCCGGAGAAAAAGTTCTGGTCAAATGACTCCTGCTTCCCTTTGTACCATGCAGATGAATGGTGTAGAATTTGAACGATATCATTTGAAACGATGGTTCTGTCTTGTCAGATTTCTACTGTTTAGACATGTGAAAATGGTGTAATGATCTGGGAAATATTTTGATGGAATACTTATTGTCTGCTGATACCTGTAAAACACTTATTGAATGTCATGACTACTTCAATAATGTCGCCAACCATATTCATTCCATCACGACTTCTTGTTCCCATGCATCGGGAGAATGCTTTCAGCAGAACAAGGTTTCATGTCACAAGGATCTGTCGACATGGAGTGGTTCCACTAGTATGATAATGAATCTAGTTCACTTCACTGGGAAACTACAGCCCATGGATTTGAACACAATAGATGATCTTTGAAATTCGATAGAGCGAGTTCTTCAAGCCTTGAATCCACTATCATCCATTAGGCATCAACTACTTGCAGTAGTTGCATCCACATAAGCAAACAGCCTGAACCTTAAGAAGGATGGTAACAAGCAAGTTTTGAGTCAAAATTTAATTCATAATCTTTAGTATTATGTCCAAAAATGAGTAAAATTTAAGATACTTAATCTACCGAAATAAAGCCCAAGGGAATGGACAGTGATATATTGCCCGAAAACCACGATGACATAAAAAGTTTGATTTTTGAGAATTACAGCAAAGAGTACCAAATATCTACAGCCTTTCAATATTCTCATGACTGCTATACAGCCACATGAATCTGAATTTCATGGATTACTGTTTCCAGACATCTTTATGATAAGGAAATTGTTAAAAAGGTCACACTCCCTTCTGTGGGCAACGTAGTCATTTTAGTATGACGGTAATATTTATGTTGCAATACGCATCAATCAACGTCCACTCTTTTTATTGATTTGTCCCTGTTGTGCCTAAGCAATACTTAAGAATAATCAGATGAAGTGAATCAGGAACCTACTATTTGCCTTCAAATAACCATGAAATCAATTATTATTTCAGAGGAAATTTGGTTTTAGCAACATTGGATGCTTTCATATCATTCAATGTTATTAAAAGAAAAACAATGGACGGTTTAAGGAATAGGGATGAGATTTTGGATTTCTATGTTTGGTGCTTCAGAAGTGAATCTGATTTCAGTTTATCAATGAAAACGTTTTATCACATGCATTTCATCAAATCCTTTTTTTTTTCTTCTTCTAAGATTCAATGAATCTTTAAAAAAATCATGCCTCAAAGACATTTGTTGCATGATTTTCAGACATCAATGTTATAATGCATGTTTAGGACATTTCATTAAAAGCACTAGCAATTCATAAACCTCTGTCAAGAAATATTCAGAGCCTGGAACAGCATTGAAGAATATGTAGGACCGATATTCACTGAGAATCGGAAACTACCTTATTCCCATTACAAAATCTCATGCGATTATATGTAAGTGTGAACAATATCCTTTTCGATCTCATATTTTTACTTGATTCTGTAACCATTCTTTTACATCTGTCGATTTCCATAAAAATTAAGGAGTAAGTATTTACAATCATTTTTTTATATTTTTCTAATCTATGTTCAAATTAAATTAAAATAATCAATTATTATAATCAAGTTAGAGTCTGAACAATAATTTTGGAGATAATTAATCAAACTAAAAACTATTTTAATTTTGAGCTAAAATGTATTTGCTCATTCAGTGTTTGAACAGAAAATTTGTATCACATAAAATGTTTTAAGCGCATTTTAAAATAAAAATGAGTGTGAAAGATTTCAAAATTTTCAAAGAGCTATATAATGTCAAATATTTTTTATTAAGCATTGAATCCTTTTTCTTGTTTTAAATATTGTTAAGCTACAACGAAGAAGGGATAACTAAAAAAGTCGACAGTTGTCCTTTTGTTAAAGTGAGAAAATGTGACGTGAAACTCTAGGAATGTTGCTCGTAAAAATCATTTTTAAATATGATAATTTTGTAAAACAAAGAATATGACAAAATTTAAGTGAAGATATATTTTACAGATAGTAAAAAAACAGAAGTTATATAGTGAAGAAAAAAAGCTAGATAATGAAATCGAAAGTTTTAAAATAAAAAAAAATAATTAAATGCCAGGAATAATGAAGAACATTTTTATTTTATAAAAATTAAATTCAAAATTTACGTATGGTTCTGCTAGTTAAAATCAAAAATATTTTTCTGGTAGAATGTAATATCAATTTTATGTAACTTAAGTTAAAGGAAAATGAATAAAACACTAATCACAAAACTGAGGTCTCACATTTTATAACATTTGGATATGGAATACATAATAAATAACTGGGGAATTAGAAAATTTTTTTAATTATTATAAAGGTATTAAAAATGTATTATTGGAAGTATTACATTGAAATCAAGGCAATTTTAAGAAAACTTAGTGCCATGTGAGAAATTATTGGACAGTATTTGGCGAAATTTAAAATTCGAGACTCAAAACTTTTTAAAAGAGAAAGAAAGATTCAAACTTTTTATAAGGGAAAAAATATATGTTTTAGAGTTTTGTAGATTCTTAAGGCTTCAAAGAGTCAGTGAGGGAACCAAACACTGAGGTTTGTTCAAAATTTATTTAAAAAGATAAATATTTTCAAAAAGATTATAACAAAAAGTTTGAGTAGTTTTATTAATGATGTGAAATTTAGAGGGTGTGATAACTGTAAATTGGTAATTCTTTAGGTTTTGGATTTTTACATTTAATACGAGGTATCTAATTTAAAATACGACACACACGCAAACTAAAAAATTGTATTAGATATATAAAAGAACAATAAATCTTTTGAAACAAAGAAAACTATAACAAATGTAGTAAATCTTGTAATTCGAGGAAATTTTATATGTATCAAAGAACCAATATGGAGAAAAACTTTAAACTCTAAGAACCAAATGATCAAACAAATTTTCAAACAAGATAAAAAAAAAAAAAAGAAAAGTAGGACATTTTTAAGTTAAAATAGTTTAATTGAGAAGCAGGGTTATATTTATTCTTAAAATGTGAAACACAGAATTATCATAGTTGATAAACTAACGGAGGATTTTATTAGCAGGAAAATATTCGAAAAGCTACTCCCATGAAATGCAAATTTCATAGTAAACGAAACATAATATGCCTAAATATTTTAATTTGAAAGTTGATAAATAAATTTCTGAATTGTTGAAACTAAACTTCATTGATGTCACTGCTGGTTTTAAACAAAAGATTGAATTATCCTTTTAACCAAAGATTTTCAAAGACTTTTTTCAAAAATATCTTAAGCTTGAAATATATCGCATGAATTAATTTAATCAATATGGTTATGTTATTTAAGCAATACTGTGATGTCATGATTACCAATATTGTTATGTATTGCAATGCATAATATTGTTTGATTGTAATTTCATTTCATATTATCTATGTACTTTATTTTCTACTTACTATTTTGTAGAAATATATAATTACAATGAACTTGCTAAAATAAATGACCCATAAACTCTTATAGAAAAAAAAAGATTTCATGGACATCGAAAAGCTATTATAATCTGTTTATTACAAGAATAGCTCCCACAAGCAGTCTGGATAAAGATGATTGCTATGATGTCAAGAGCTACCCATTACAAAAGGGGATTAAAAGTGTTTTAAAGAGAGGCTGCATTTAGAATAGTATCTCATGTTAGCAAGGCATTCCTTAAGTCAAAACTGTGGCTTTTATTCTGGTTCCTCCTGTCGAAATTGGAACGGCTCTTGTTTCCAAGGCAACAGACAGGACAGACAAATTGGCGAGAGCTATTCTTTTGGTGGACTATGCTCATGGACAAAAATATAACTTTTTTCCTCCATTAAACTCTCATTAAGAGACCAAAGTAAATGGGCATGTTCTTCAATTTAACATTAAGAATGTGGCCATCCATTAAAAATAAGCCATTGTAAATATGGAACAAATACTGGGGAATTTCGTACGTATATTCATAAGTTTTTCTTCCAAAGTTTTTAATTTTGCGAATAATAACATATAAAACACTTTAAAAGACTAGATAGATTTATATTTCTTTGAACTCAAAAAAAGTCTAGCTAAAAACAATCCAAGTCTGTTAAATATATAATTGTTTCAAAAGTGAACAGTTCTGATCTTGAAAAATAGAATCGCCAAATAAGAAGGAAAAAAATAATAAAGGAAAAATGACAAATAAATATTTTGAACTTTGTAATTGGTAAAGTTATAAAAAAATCGATTGTAATTTTGTTGTTTATCTCAGTAATATAAATGGCTTCCGAACTGACATTTCGAAGGTAAGCACAGAGAAGTATATTTTTGAATTCATGCCATTATAAGAATTGATTGATTAATTGATTTTTATCAATTATAAAAGAGAGTTCAAATTAACTTTAAATTATGATTTCAAAACAAATATTTATCATTCAAATTTTTTTAACTACAATTTTTCGCAATTTAGTTTATTCAATTTACTGAAAACCATTTTTTTTAATTTTCCTTTTAGAAACACACTTTTTTAGATGTACATATATAGCAATAATATATTCTCCTATAAATAACCGACAATTTTCTATTTATGGTTATTAATTTTAAAATTACATTCTAAATTAAATAAATTACTTGTTAAAATATAATCTATTTATTTATTTATCAAAAGTGTTTACTTTCTTTGCATAATGTACAATATGAATCAATAATTGCAACAAAAGCACTTTGTAAAAGAAATTGGGACAGACAAATAAAACAGGAGAAATACTTAAGTTTAGTTAGAAAAAAAAAAGAATATCTAGAACTGTATGCAATCATGCTAGCTCAACTCCATCAGTAGGATTACATTATCGTCTGACAGAGTGAGAATGAATTCATTAGGGATATCTGTTGCCACTAGACAGTTACAATTGAAAAGTAGATTATAATAAATGCGTCCTTTATGCCATCAGAATAAATTTCGCCACATTTTTAGAAATAAAGAGAAAAATATTTTATATAATTAATAATATCCTTTTAAAATAAAATGTAAACATTTTATTCCTCTCTCAGGGAAAGATTAATTCACTTCGACGCCCACTCTTCCGTGTATGACTAGACAATCAAATTACTTTTTAGAATCCGGAAACTGTCTTCTGCTTACAAAGATTGATCGTTTTGTTCAATAGTAATTAAAGTAAACTTTGCCTGATTCGCGGAAAGTAAGATTTTCTATTCATGTTTCCTTTTATATCTAATATTACTTAAGATTGTTTTTCTTACTACTGGTATTGCATCAAACTTAATCTTCACTATTGATGTTTTTTTTTTTTTTTTTGAGAAATTATATAGAATCTCTCATTTTGTTATTATTAATTTTGATTATCAGTACACAATATATTTTGAATATTTTATTAATAGTTTTCAAATTAAATTGAGTCTAATAGGTACATGTGTCAGTTAAATATCATATTATTTATTTACTTCTTTTCTAATAAACAATGTAGGAATTATATAAATAAATAAATACATTCTCTTATGTTTAATTTATTACTTGGTGCATGCCAACTCATTAACTATCTTTCTTCTGGCTAATGTCATTGAACCGTGTGTACATTCTAGATGCTTGAAAATTAAAATAATTCCCCCTATAAAAATAAAATTTGAAAATAGGGGCTCTTATTTATTTAATGATCAAAAAAATAAAACTATATGTACATTTCCCATAATTGTTACATTTATTATTTTTAAGTTATAGTATTTTAAGAAAAATAAAAAAAAAAATTTGTGCTTTTGGTCATTATTATACAAAGAAGGCGAAACGTTGTATACTTGAAATAAGTACACTAGAAAGAATATGCTGTGATTTGCATATGATAACTATTTAATGCATGTATAGGCAAAGGTAGTGACACCTACTATGTGTTTAAATGAAAACATTTTACTGTAGTTTTCTGGTCAAAAATTACTTATAAACTTTGTTGATTTATTAAGAGTTCTTATGATGATTCGTATTAGAAATACTTACCAGTTCGTCTCTAACTTTGATAAAGATCAATACAAACTTAACGGTTTTTCGATTTATCGTTTAAGTGTTATTATTCGCGACGGGAGGGATCCCATGGTTGTCTGCAAAATATGGAATCAATGCCTTCAAAATGATTATATGGAATATCTTTCTGGATCTAGTGGCTTAATATCACTAATAGCTGAGAAGATAAATGTAATTGTCAAATGACATTAATAGGTACGAGTCAGGACATGAATCAGGAAACTGGATTATTAGAAAACGGTAAGTATCTGGATGAATAATTCGATGACACATGTAAAAGCATAGAAAGTCAGCTAATCAACCATAACTTCTGCTACCTTAGACGCTACATTACAGGGAGGAGAGTTTTAGATAATTTCATCAACCATAGCTTCAGTTATCTTTCATGCTTCATCGCAAACAGAAGAACTTGAGATATTTTCGTTAATAATAACTTCAATTAGCTACATCATAAGCAAAAACGTTTTAAATGCTTTCTTAAACCTTTGCTTCAGTTAACTTTGACGTCACATCACCGACACGTGCTATCAGAGATACGATCAACGATGAACATGGAACAAGAAGGACACAAAACCGTATCGTTAGACGAATCCAGTTTACGTCATCATGAGAGTTGTATCCTCATCTGTCAGAATCCTGAAGAACATATTGACTACATTCTACATCATCATACTAGTTCCTTACCTTAAGAAATCACATCTGGTGCCCTAGGATACAATTCTCTAATTTGCATTGATCGCACTTTTAGCGTTGGTCGTGACATTTCCGTGGTGTTAAGGTAATCCCTTATGCGAGGTCTCCGAAACACTCTGTTTCCAAAGGACCCAAGATGACCTCATGTTGCCGATAACTTCTTTGATACAAAGAGTGCTTGGTTGTTGTACCTAACACTTTTCAAGTTTTTCACCAACAGAAGTCTAATAACAACTAAGTAGTAATCATTAGTCTAATCAATAGTTGCCGAGCTTGTCACCATACGTCAATAACCACAGTCCATGAATTATTGTACAATATTAAAATTGCATGAGCAGTTGAACATAACATCCAATTTCTGTTTGATACTATGACAAGACGTATGTGTATGCTGTTATTTCTACCAATGGCTATTTTAAATATTTATAATGGAGATTTATGCTTTTAAATTCCATAAAAAAAAGCTTATCAGTTGTGTCAAGTAAAATATATTTATTTATTAAATATACTTTTGTTATTTATTTCTGGTTTAGGACTTTAGATAGACTGAACAGGTCGAATTTCATAATTTTTTTCTAAAACATATTGCACTATGCATTCTTCAACTTAGAATTTATTTGGATAACATCAAAAACTGGAAAACGTAGCAGAAAAAATTCAGATTACAATATTTGAAGGATGTTTATAATTCATTAAAAACTTACACATTTTCAGTTAGAATCCCACAACTTAATTCATTAATAGGAAAAAAATAAGGATTTGCGCAAAAGAATTATGGGAATTTTTTTTTAAATTTCACGAACATTTCATGTTGTGTGGGCTTGTTTATCATTTTCTTGTATTTGCAATTTTTGTTTCAGCAATAGATTATGGCAGTTAAAATCTCTTTCCTTAATTAAATGTGAAGGAGTAATGTTTCTAACCATATCTTATTATTAAACACATAAATAAAAATTCCTCATTAATATTATTTATGCAATGAGTACTAAGGAAAAAGGCATTTTAATCACGGTTATTCTTCTCTTGATGCATGATAAAAAAATTTGTGTATTTCGATGATAAATGAAAATGAATTCTTTGCAAATTCTATTCAGTTTAATGTAGATAGTGACTAAAATAGTAACTTACTGTGAATTTTTATGACAGTATTTAGAATCTAATTTACTTTGTTAAAATCAATTGTAATACATAATATTGTAAAATTATATTTCACGAATGTTATAAATTCAAGATTTGAGTGCTATTTAATTTAAACGATCAAATCTACGAATTTACGATAATCATGGAATCAAGAAAGAGAGAGACTTAGTTAAAAAATTTGAATGTTAACAGTTTATTTTAATTCGAGTTCTGACTTAATTCTTTGAATCTTTTTCAAATAAATTGAATATGATACTAATATCTTATAAAAAATCAAATTATTTCGAATGAATAAAAATAAAAATATTTACAAGAGTTTTTGTGTAAAAATTTTTTAACAAGAACACTTTTATGAAAAGTCGAATGAATTATTTCTGAAAGCGTTTTAATTAATTTGATTGCATCTAAATGTAGTTTAAGCTTATACTTTTAATTTACTATCAATTCTTTAAAAATGTTAATTAAATGTCATATCATTGAAGATTTTATCAAACTGTTCTACAATATTTATCGATTAGTATTTTGTGTCTACACACTCCTAACAGTACTTTTAATTAGACCTTGAATTGCTTCTATTGCGTTAGTATCGAGAAACGAAAAGCGCACAACTATATAATTCTAAAAGAAATGCTAAGGTTGTTGAACTAAAACATAAATTGAAAGTTGCCATTGAAAATTAATGAAAAAGTAATATAAAATCACTGAAGTGAAATAGTACTTTTTCATTTTAATGATATTTTTATGTAAAATTGATTTTTATTTAATTTGAAATAAGTAGTTTCATAATTACTTCATGTTTTGTTCGAAATTTCATGATTTCTTTAAATCTACGAAAGGTATCATTTAAAATTGGTTTATTATTTTATCTAATCTGATTTAACTGGCATATTCTTTTTAAGCATTTTCGATTTTATATATAAATGTTATTTTATTATAATTATTGATACTCGCAATATCCTGAAATTTTAGATTATGAATCTAACAAATTAAAGATTCAATTTATTAAAAATTGTTTTAAATTAGTGATAATTTATTTTACTTTATCAACTATAGAAATAAATCATCAATATACGCAATTTTAGAGTACTACAATATTTTGTAAGCATTCTTGCTCAAAAAATGGGAAATTTTTTAGAAAACTAAGATAAAATAATAAACTATTTTTCAAGTCTTAATCTACTTTTTTTATGATTACAATTTCAAAATAATTCAAAGTAAATGAGAATATATAATATGCATTTTTAATTAATTTATTTCCGCATGCACCTTTTTAAATTTTTTCAAATTAGAATTCAATAAATATACCATTATATATGATATTTCTTGTTCCACGAAGCTGATAAATACAAAAATTGGTTATAATACTAGTTGGAAGAGATTTATCTTATTTAATTTGTTGTTTTCAACACTCAAATGAAATTTCGTTATTAAATTTATAATTTATCCTGCCCACGTGGGAAGATGCAACACCTGGATTCGAGGAATAAATTTAATGCCTATTCAGACAAGAGTAGGCGTTGATGCGAATTACTCTATCAATAAGCAAAAATAAAAATAATATATTTATGTATATATTCATTTAATTAATGACACCATTTACAAAAGAAATTGAATGTAAGTTTCTATTTTTATTGACTTTATGTTCATTGTATGTAAACTTTATATAGCCCATTAAAAACAGTGCTCAAATTTAGCTTTAAAATTTTTTTCATTTAATTGCTATTAAAATTTATTGACCCAATTGATTTTCATTGATGAATTTGGTTTTTTTTACTGAAGCATATTCCATCGAGTATCTTAGTTTTGGTCAATTTTCAGAATCTAATTTTTAACAGTTGCTCAATTTTTAAGCTTAAAATTTTAATAACTGTTCAAATTTTATGCTTTCATTTTTAATGATATATGAACTTTAAATTCTAATTTTGAATACCTATTCAGTTTTTAGGCTCTAATTTGCATTATTTCTCAAGTTATGCTTGTAATGTTTTAACTATATACATAAAATCTCTTATAGTTAAAAATAATTTTTGGTTTTGGAAGTAAAATCTACATTTTAATCTACTTATTAAAAACACTACAAATATTTCTTACATGGCAATCCATTTATTTAATAATTTTTATAATAAATATAAATTAATAATTTTAATAATAAAAAAGGATTTATTTTAAATCAAAATCATGAATACTTTTTGTTCTAAACTTAGAAGATATTTCATTATAGAATACAATAATAATTTATTGAAAATATATTCGAATATTTTGTACTGTACCCTGTGTAAATTATAACATATAATACAACATACCATACATCATATATTAGATTTGTCACCTGTATAAGCATTTACAAAGTCTTCTCCTTCATCAACTCTGTTCCGATTGTTTATAAATTGCTAGAGAGCCAACAATACTAAATGCACTTTTAATTTTGCTGGGCGATTCTTTTAATTTCTTTATTTTACTGCAAGATATTCGCATGATGCATTGATTTTGATAACAATCGTTAAAACGTTAACTGGACTTTCAACAATTTACTAAACAATTAAATAATAAATAAATTTATTGGCGTCATTTGCCAATAAATTTCATTTGACTTTATATTGAACACCTCTCACATCAATTTTTAAGTCATCTAACTGTCTTTTATATTGTAACAGATCTAGAATTTATTTCTGGAGCAATAGATTTATCTTGTTTCGATAAATTATTATGAAGTTGCATTGTGAATAACTTCCTTGGTTTTTCATAGCTTATGATTGATTGTTTTGTGCCAACATTTACAGAAAAGCAGTCTGGAAAATTATCTCCAATGAAATGATCCCCATGTTCCATCAAACAGGAACTTAGACACCCCACTGAAAGTAATATTCCCATCTAAATACGTTACAAAAAATATTTTTCTATCTTTATTTAATTGTTAATCAACTGATTTTTTGCTGTGATTAATTTGATTTTTTATTCAAATATATTACGGTCAATACCATTTTATTTATTTTATATTTTTCTCTGGCTAATATTTCAATTACGACGGGCTGTATAAGCCATTCAACAAAACATGTTCCCATAACATTTAATATTTTATTACAATGATTTCTAAATATGATGAAAGAAAATACGCGTTAATAAGGAATATTAATAAAAGAAATATGTTAAATAAAAGTAGTAATAAAATGAAGTTTGAACTCAGGAGAATAAATTGATATCTAAAACTAAGTAATGAGATATTGTTTCTCATATTTAACTAAATAATTTAAAAATCTGGAAATAAGATATAAAAAAACATTTATTTAGTGCTTTGTAAGTATCTCAACTTTGTAATGCGAATTTGCGACAGAGAAATTGAGAATTATAAATGCAATTCTGTCTGCTTCTTTCGAAATAACGGAGTTATATACTTATGTACAAAAATACTAGACAGCTGGAATCTTTTGGCAATGGACGAATAAAAACACATCCTCATGAATATTTAAACAGTAAAATTTAATTACGACATTAAAGAAGCAATCATCAATACAGTGGCAATTTGTTTGAATACAACTCACTACGCATACTAATCCCAGCTTTAGAGAGATACTCTTTATATACTTTTCCAGGCGCTATAACAAAGCCACCAAGCAGTAGTGTTACTTCATTATTTAAGTTGGTGCATCGCTACTAGTTTTTATTGGAGATGTTATTTTAAACTATTAACACATAAAATAGATCAAATTCTAACCATTTAGATATGTTAGGTCAATTTTTTGACTTTTATTTGCCTTGTTTGTTTAATAAACAAGAACAGTAAACTAAAATTACTCGCTTAATTTTTTCTTCTGTTTAAATAAATTTGTATTAATAGCAATTTTTTAATTCGCAACTGTATGTTATGAAGATTATTAAATCTTTAACATAACATACAAAAAATATATCTCAAAATAAAACAGCAAAATATACAAATTAAGAATTTTTATAACATTTTATATTTTGCTTAAAATTACATTTCTCCAAAAAAAAATGTAAATATAATAACAGTATTTTGAAAATAACAAGAGTTATCAAAATTATTTCTTTCCTAGAAAAGTAACGATTGATAGTTCCATATTTTCTTTCTTTCTTGTACATCTTCATCATATATTTTTTTTAATTTATAATTAAAATTAATTATATATATTTTTAGATAAAAAAAATTCTATAGGAAAAAATTAGTTTTGCTTTTCTAATTTTAATGAAACAATTTCATCATTTCTACATATTTTAATCGAAATTGCAAAACTAATTAATAATTTGTTTTAACTTCCCTAACGTTTCGTAAAATTATCAGAATCATTATGTTATTTGTTTCATAGAATCGTTAACTGTATCTAAAAACAAATAGCTTTAATTATAAATCTGATAGTTTCTAATATCGATTTATAATCTATATATATTTCGTATAGAAAAATTCGAAAATTAAAGAAAAGCAGCTGTTTTCTCCCTATTTATAATTAGAAATTTTTACAAATTATTTTTCTGAATCTAAATAAAAAATGTTTCTGATACAAAATAAAAATAATCTAAAATTCAAACTTTTGGTAAAACGAAACTTCATAATTATTGAAAGCTAAGTTTTTATTGTACGTATAGTTTTAAACAGAATAGAAAAAAAATATAAAAAAAAAGCATGCGAAAACTTAACCAAAAAAATGAAACATTTTAATTTTCATAAATTATCAAATAAAAAAATATTTTACACTTTTTCTTCCTACCTTTGAATTATCTTTTAAGGATTTCGTAAGCTAATTTTGTTTTCCGCCTTTTCAGTTTATTATTCTCCGCACTTATTCCAAGCGTAACTATTATTACATTTAACTAAATATTAGTAAGGTGCTGACATCTAGTGCAAAATTGGAAAATTACTTCAATTCAAAGATATTTGAAAATAAATTGCTGATGCATTATTGACAAATTAAAAATTTAATTTCTTTCATTTGTTATAGGATAAATTTTTTTTTCTCTGGCTTCATTTTCAGTAATTCATTATGAAAGATTCTAATTGGCTTTGTTTCATGCTTACATATAATGAAGTACTAATTTCAATATTAATTTTTTGTCCTCCAGTCAATTCATATATAATTCTGAAACATTATTTGACATGCTATTATCTTCATAATATATAATTTATCTTTTTATCTTTCTTTGCAATTTCAAAGTTTAATCTTTATCGGGATTACATATTATCATTTTTTACTTTGAGAAATCTATAAATATTTTGTCATTTCTGCAGGTCAACTCATTTTTAGGAGATTTAATTATAATTAAGGAGTATAGTACACAAGATGAAAATGAGAAATTACGCACATTTCCACCTTGAATTGTAATACAATAAGAAAATTTTTGTTGGTACTGGATAATATTTTGGAGTGGTAGTTTACATAAGTAAACATTGTTCATTTATGCAAATGAACAAATTGAAAAGTGTTCATATAAAATGGGAAATTTGGAAATATTTAAATTTTAATTTATTTACATAACTGTTTTTATGTTTGCATTTATTAAACTTATTCTCAGCAGCAATTCCCAAATGTTTTTTTTTTTTTTTCCCCTCAAAGAAAAAATGACTAAAATATACTTAATCGTCCTTTCAAAAGTCTGAAAAACAAAATTATTTCCCTGAATAATATAATTATTTCTTTTTTAACGAAAATCAAAATTTAATTCATTATAACTGCTTAAGACTACAAAAAATAAACTCAGTATTTGAAATCAACATTTTTCTTAAACTGACTTCCTTTACAAATCAAAAGAAATTATTAATCATTAACAAAATTATAGTAAATTGTCATTTCTTAAAGGCAAATGATATTTTTATACATAGCTATAACAATTCGAACAATTAATTTTAGTTTGTTAAAAGAAGAAGCAATTAGTATACTATCCAATCCTATATTGACGTTTTTCGAGATTATAGCATTTAATTTTCCTTTTCAACAGTGATAGGTTTTTCAAAAATACTTAACTAACAAAGGGACTTTATTCTTTAGAATCAAAATTAAATAAAGATTAAAATTTAATTATAAATATCCGTAGTGGCCTATTTGGGAAAGGCGTCATTCTTGTTATAGAAAGATAGAAAACCAAAGATCCGTCAAGTTCATTAATTTCGACTAGGGGGTACAAAACTTGTTAAACTTGTAGAATCTAAGTGAAATAATACACCTAGGGGTGGTCAGGGGTGGCAGGGCAAGTCTGGAGGTTTTGCATTTGGTTAGCTTCTAAATGAACCCATTTTCGGAGTAGTAATGGCATATCCTTGATTCTATTGTATGATTATCAACTCCATTAACATCCCGTTCTGGACAGTCTGTATTTCAGTATAGCAAGAAAGGAAATCCGGAAATCACCCAAACACCCACCCATCAGGCGTGCATGCAGAAAAAAAGAAGCGCAACATCCATCTCCCACTGGTCAGCAGTGACTGAGATCGAAGCCGTGACCTTATACTATTCTATTCTAACACAAGGCTAATGTGAACCCAAATCTACTCTTTTTAGTGTGTTTAATCTATATACTATTATTTTTTAAGGGAAACCTTACACACACGTGCATGCAGGTGGCTGTCATTTCAATTTTAATGTAATAATGCATCATGTGCGACCGCACCGCCACTTATATTCTGTATAGAAAACGAGGTAAGACTCATTTTGAATCTTTCTTTTTCTCGTCTGAATTTTTATTCCAACATGCCTCTTACGACTCAAAAAAAAAAATAAATAAATAAGTAAATAATGTGATTTAAGTTTATTTCTGAGTTCCAAGGAAAAATTATTCTAACTTGAGAGATTAAAAGTTATACTTCTCACAGAATCGGCCTTTAGATTAGATTTAATCAAGCTACAATCCACTATCTGTACTCTTAATCAACTATGACTAAATGTGGAAGCGGTACGCACTTACAATTCGTTCTCAGAATGTTCATTTCTTTCATTCATTTCCATAACATATGTAACAATAGTTATTGATAACCGTAAGAACAAAATTCCTTCTTCTTCACTTCACAAAAAGTTATATTTTCAATCAATTTAAATTTATAAAGTGCGCTATCTCTGAAGTTAATTTCACTTTGTTATTCTTGGATTTTTTATTATAATAGCCAACAACGTTAAATAGAAAAAATACTTAGATCTTAATAGATACTTAGATTTAAATAGAAAAAAAATATTTAGATCTTAAAAGAGTGTGATATTCTTATCGAAATCAAGAAGGAATTCAAATAATTAAATGACATTTAAAGCTGAATTTTTTATGCAATGGCAGTTATAAACAGTAACAACGAAAAATAAGAGTAAAGATAAAACACAGAATACAGCAAACAAAAACAGATGTAACAGAGTCTATTAATCCAGCGTGTCGCTCGCCTCTCAGAATCGCTCGACGAGAAGAACAGGATAGAATAGTCTTGTAAAACGAAGTGCATAATTCCAATTTATTAGCTAATAAAAAGTCATAAGAAAATTTTTCAAGTAGTCATAAACGAAATATTTATGACAAGAAAATATAATCATATAAAATTTGTATTATTAAATATGAGCTAGAACAAATGTGACTAGAAATTTTTCTGATTTATAAATTAACAAAGAACTCTGGAATTGATTTTTTTAAATCGCGAGAATTATGGAGTTTATTATTTAAAATCAAAATTCATTTCAAATTCATTCAAACTTTTCAATTTTAATATATCTTTTATAAATTTTAGGATAATAATTTGAAAGCTCAAGCTATAAACGTTAAATAATCTAAAACATCATGGAAACGATAATAAACAAAAGCAAAAACTCATGTTTATTCATTGATTCGAAAATATTACACTCCAAATTTTAAATTCTCCCCCCCCCTTTTTTAAAAGAGGGGGGGGGAAGAAAAAGAAAATGAGCAATATAATCTTATCTTTTGAACATAGAATTAAGAAAATATTTTTCTATTAAAAAAATAAATACCAGTTTGCTTATAAATTAAATTTATAAAGTACGTTATCTGTGATATTAATTTCACTTTGTTATTCTTGGATTTTATTACAACAGTTATTGTTGGCTATAGCTAAATGCTCAAGTAAATAGCCAAAATGCTAAAATCTTCAAAAGTGTGTTATTCTTATAGAAATTTAGAAGAAATTAAAAAAGGCTAGAAAATATAGTAAATTTTCACTCAGCTAGAAAAGAATAAGATTAAAATTGGATCCTTCCACATATTTTCAGATATGGAAACGATGTGCTATTTTAGAGAAGAGATTAAATAAAAAAAATAAGTGCATCTCAATTAAATACTCGTCATAAATTCAATGCATCCTCTTTACATATATTATATGAACATTATGAAATTTCTTACCAGAAATAAATAAAATTGAATGCAAATGAAACCTTTCATTTCTCATTCAGAAAGAAAGATTTCAACTTTGGAGAGGGTTTTGTTTATTTGGTGCTTCCTATCGTTTCTTCCACACACGGATTAATTTGGCTAGTACCTTCATTTTAAAACAATTTTCAAGTAACTATAAGCATCTACATTAGAAGTGAATGTCATGAGTTGTAAAATATGAGTTCAAAATTAAATCTATTCAAATCCCAACTCAACTTTTGATAGAAGAAAATCAGGTATTGTTCATAATATATTAATCACATATAAAGAAATTAAATCCATATAAATCGATTAATCGAAATTTAATACCTTTAAAGATGATAAGAGTATGAGAAGCATATAAATCGCTGAATTTGAAGTATACTGTAAATACAATGCGTTATTACTAAGGAATTCTTCTTTGCTGAGTGACAGCAGTTTAAAAAGTTTGTAAATCGTTTGTCATACAACGTATAGTAAAAAAGCTATTATATGCGTCTACAGGATTTAGATTAACCTAGTGGTAGGATGTTCTCTTTGGAAGAGAAGATTCCAAGTTCAATCCCTATTACTGAGAGGTGGACATGGTTTAATATGAGCAGATATCAGTTGGAACTTTAGAGTTTACTGCGTTTCCTGAATAAATTAAGATGATTATCAATGAAAAAAACTATCCGGATGTAGCACGTGATGGATATTCAACTCATCACAATAACATTTAGCTGTTGGACGATTAGTTGCATGATGTTAATATATGTTAAAATGTCGTAATTTAAATTCTTGAAGGTTAAATGACAAAACACTTGGCTTGGAGCTGACATTCGCATTTCAGAATGACGTGACATAAGACATTCACGATTTCAAACATGTGATTCAAAATTACTCAAGATTCAAAATATGATTGATATTCCATAAAGAGCTTTAATATTTGAAACCATCATGTATATAATTAGATCCATGTAAAGTTTATGACAATATTCGGAATTTCCAGGGGGGGAAACAAGATTTAATCTAAAGACGTATTTTTTCTCAAAAATAACTGTATTCTTTAGTTTCATCGATAAAAAAGACATTAAATAGACTCTTTTTTTTCCCTCAATCAATAACAATGCAAGTGAGTGCTCATGTGTTTACATAAATAAACCATTTAGCAAAATGATAACAATTTAGGAAGTGGTATTGTTCAAACAATATTATTTAATAATGTAGATAGTTATAAAAATGCTCATATTTAAATTCTTCAAAGAATGTTATACACCAATTAATAGATTTATTTTTCCAAATTAGGAAAAAATTTCATTCATCATCTAATCATACATTTTGAAATTGTTGAAAGAAAATTAAAATTATTTATTTCCAAATAATTCATTAACATTTTTTGTTCAATTAAACGAGTTGTATCCTTATAATTAAATGGGGAAAATATTACTTTTTACCAAAATAATACTAATTAAAATTATTTTTTCTATGTTTAATTGGATTAAAATGCTTATCCGTAAATTTAAATAAATATAGTGCATAAAATATTTAAATTATTGATTAAGTTTATGTTTCTGTAGTGACATACATAGACATACGTATGTCTCCACAATTAAGTAATACTAGACGTATGAAGTCTCAGTTCAACTTATTTTAAAATTCGAATTACCACCACCAAACAAATATAATTAATCTTTATAAAAAAATTATATTATTCATCAACTTCCAAATCATGAGCTCCAGATTCATTATGCAAAACACTGTTGCAAGTACTTTAATGCCATCAACTCTCGAAGGGAAAATTCTGAGCAAATTAATAGCGCAAAGTTATCCTTAAGAGAGTTAAAAATCAGCCAAGATGGGAGAAAAAGTGAAGCCATTTCTTCCCCCCCTTCCCCAAGCGAAAACCCTCTATTAAGCCCTGGTGCGCGGTAGAATTTCCTTCAAGCCCTCTCATCCAAATAATGGATTCCTTTCGTTGGATGGGTAAAATAAAAGAGCAAGCAAAAAAAAGAAAAAAAGAAAGCCAAATTCGACGATGTATGTGGGGGTGGAGAATGGGCAGACGGGCAATGTAAACAGTCCCGGGCAGGTTTACAGACACTTAGTGAAATGAACTTCGTGCCAAATGTAATATTCGTGACTTGAAAGATAAAATGCTTTTGATGCGATCCAGATGCAAAGGCTCGGGAGCTGTAGGGAAATTCTGCATTTTACATTGGTTTGAAACTGACCAGGGGTGCGTCATTTTAACAAAATGGATTCCATGCCTCTCTTAACATCACTTGACCTGACTTTTATAAGATTATTCTTTCTTCTTTTTTATTTTAATGTATATGGAAGTTATGTTTCTATTCGTACTTTGTGGATTGCTTTCATTTTGAAGAAGTATTGCTAGTATATCTGACGTTTTAGGTTGATTAATCAGACTGAAGCCCGAATATTTTTTCCTCATAACTTTACCGATTTGAAATCAAATGCAGTTTTTTATTCTGTCTGTATTGCTTTTTTTCCCCTACGTTATTGATTCTTTTCTTTTTATGGTTCAAAAATGAGTATTATCCATCAATATTGTGGTTATTTAGTTTTGTAAAATTTTCAGTTTAAAATCACTTTTTTGCTAGCTTTTTTGACTGTAAATGCTAATTTCGAAAACGCTTTATTCTTGGAAATTTCATTTGGTTGGTTGTTATTTTGGAAATTATATTCTAATATAATCCATTGATAAGGATAATGAAATGTAGATAAAACATATTTAAAAAATATTTTATCATCTTATAAATTTAAATGCGAAAATAAAAATTCAAAACTTCATTCCTTATTCTTATCAAAATAACTTTTTCCAAAATTTAAATGCTTTCCAATGATTAAAAATTTTGTAAATAATCAATACAATATGTATTGAGAAAAACACTTATAAAATGACGAAAAATTATTGTTGTCTATATTATAAACAATAAACCTTTCCGTTTTTATGGAATATCGCTTAGAAATTAATAGTGCTTAACTAATCAATATTAATAATAATTTCAGCAATCACTGCCATTTGGAGAGTCTCTCTCTCAATTTATTCTCTCTATTTCTCTTTCTCTCTGTTATGGTCTCGTTAATATAATACCTAATAAACAAGCTATTTCTTTTTTTATTAACTTTATATTTATAATAATTAAAAACGTAAACCTTGATCTATCATAAAAATCAAATATCATATTTTATAAATATTTATACACTTAGAAACATTGAAAATAGTGCTCCGTGAAGGAAGAAAGGTACAAGCTCGAAACTTTGCAAATAAGTACAATGAGATCCGATATGGAAATGATCCTAGTTTGGTGCCTATGCGCACAAATACACACCCGGCAGCGGTGCTGCAATCAGAAAATGGGGCTTCTATAATCCACCTCTGAGTGGAAGATTCAGAAACGTGACGATTACATGCCGATGTTAGGAATACTTTAGTAAGCGAAAAATATAAAAAAGATGTGTGAGGAGGCATTTCGCACAGTTAAGCCAATTTTAGAGTGGCCTCATCATCGACTTGAAAACCGCAGGCTGGTTGACTATCCATGTTGCTCTGAGTCGATTATTCGGAGTGTGCCGTTTGAGCATGTTGGAAACAATGAACACGAGATAATACCCATGTGGTGTACCTTGGGAGACCAGGAAGACGAAAAGCCGAGAGGATCGAAGGCTAGTGGTGACTCATTCCACGATGCACGATGTAGGAGTACCAGTTGTTTCACAAACTATTTTCAGATGTCTTCTGGAAGCGAATCTGCGATCTAAATGTCCGTTTCGTGTATTGCCTTTAATGTTACAACATCGTTGACTCCGTCTATAGTGGTACCAAGCCCGAGCGACGTGGGATGCCAAAGATTTTCTAAACGTTGTGATTCGGGATGATTAATTTTGGGACAGATGATAACCGCATATGGGAGGCTCCCTGGTGAATGGTACACTTCCACCCATACTGTCACGTTACACATTGCCCACACAGTAGGCGTAATGGTCTGGGGATGATAGCCTATTATAGCCGGTATACTCTTGTTGTGGCTCGTGGAAACTTAATTGGCTATTGTGATGTTGATGAAATTCTTCGATACAACGTGGGACCTGTAATAAATAATCTTCTTGGGATAATTTTCTAGCAAGATAATGCTAATCCGCATACAGGTAGAGTTGCCCAAGACTTCCTAAGTCATGTTCAGACTCTTCCAAGGCTCCCCTATCTAAGCTCTGTCAGACTTGTCCTTGATAGGGCATGCTCGGGACCAGATGCAACGCCTGATGCCGCCGTGTTACTCTGTACATGATTTGGAGTTTGCAGCTGGAGATGGTCCGACGCACTGTATGTGTCTAGTTGTACACACTGTATTAGTTTAATTGCTTTGATTTCGGGATCAAGTGAACCTCACATCTGCATCATTATGTGTATTAAATTTCATTTCAATCCCAGGCTCCCTTCTTGATGCGCTATTTTCAATGTTCGTGAGTGTATTTTCTATACTAAATACAAATAAATAAATAGGATGGCAATAATTGCAACGAGTTCTTTCGAAGAATACTTTTGATATGCACATGCAGATCAAGAAGAAACTTTCAATTAAGCTTTTTTTAGAAACTTTTGGGGTACAATACATTTCTTTTTGCATCAAAATGTATACTTCATAAAGATACTGTAGTTTCAAATTTAGCTTCACTTATGACTTAATCATTCAATTTACAGTTATCAGTAATGGAATATTAACTAAATCTTATTTTTTTATCATATTTTAAGGATTATTTGTGAGTAAGAGGGAGTATTTTCTTACATAAATATCTACAATTTACAAATACTTTCTCTTATACTTTTTTAAATTACTTAAACTTCAATCTTAAGGTATTCTCGATTATTTATTTATACATATCTAAGAACGATTGAGACATAATCTTACAAGTAAAAAATATATTTAAATAAAAACCAATTTGTCAAGGAAATGAATAGATTTATATTTGCTTATAAATATTTTACATTTTTAACATTTTTTGATATTTTTAAAAACTAAGATATAATATTTGTTTTTTTACATTGGAACAATACTCATACTCTTCTTTAAATAAGTTAGAACAC
>JAPDSC010060441.1:0-21294 GCA_026290005.1 Latrodectus geometricus
TATATATTGACGAATACTTTGTTCATATCTCACTAAGTCTAATATAAAAAGTTTTCATTTCAAAATATATATTACTTTGAATTTTAACAATTTTAAGATTGATCATCAATATATGATTTTGAATATAATGATTGCTAGGAAATATATAAATTGTTATTTAATGTAAGCTTAAATCAATATAAAATGTAATGATTTCAAAACTGAAAATGAAGGCAAAGCTTTGCATTATTTTATAATTTAAAGTTAATAAGAAATTGATGAGAGATAAAAGAAAAAAACATTTATGAGGTGCTATAAGTTCACTTCATCCCTTCAAGTAAATGATTTTTTAAATGATTCAATTTTAAAATCTTGAAATAAAAATCAAAAGTTTTGATACCAGATAACTATATTTAAACTTATGTAATTTTTACGCTGGACTGTGAAATAGTAAAGCACTTTTTCTGATTTTAAACTAGTATAAAATTAAAAGATGTAAAAATATATTTAGCTTGATAGTAACTAATGACGATGACCTGGTTGGTTAAGCATCCATTCTCGTTTTCAGAGGGTAGTCAGTTCAAATCCCAAATCAATCAGAGATTAACTCTTATTAAAAAGTTAAAATCTTTCAAATTAAAATAGTATTTTAGAAGAGAATATACTTTGATTCAAACCAGTATTGTTTAAATATATTTATTTATTTCCGTTTCTCGTAGCATAAAGGACACAAAAAAGGTTATTTAAAAACTATTTCAATGTTTAAATTAGGCGCTGAAAATATGTATCAATCAAAAGAGCTAAAAGATTATTTCATCTTGCATATAGATTTGAAATTTTAATGAAAAATCATTTTTGTTTCCACAAAGAATATTCAAGCGTTTAGGAAGTGAAACAAATTTTATCTAAAGAACATGTGGTTTTCATTTTTCTAAATCTAAGAAACAAGTTACATTTTTGTTTCATTTCTTTGATAAAGAAGAATATAGAAAAGCTTATCTATTAGGAATTCAATTGAAAGTTGTGTTAACATATTGACAAAATTGACAATAGGTAATTTCAAATCCTTGTTGTATATTAAACTTTATAGAAATACAAGGGATCTTTCCAAACTAAACAAACAATTAATAAAAAAAATACTACAAATAAAATACTAAAATGCAAACAAAATACTCAGTAATCCAAAAATTTCTTGGAATTTTTTAGAATTATTTTAAAATTTAAATATTTTTAAAAAATATAATGTTTTTTTTATTTTGCAGCTTTGCAAATAATATTCAACTTTTAAGTCCCTTTTTTTGTTGTTGTTGGGATTCGATAAAATGATTTACTGAAAAATAACATTTTAAATAGTTTTCGAAAGCATTTACAAAAGAAAATTATTTTCCATCTGAAGAATTTTGAATAAATAAAATGTAAGACATATTTCAATCTTTAGTGTCAGTAGCAAAATGCTGTAAGGATTTTATTGAAAAGATATACAATTACTGAGGAAAATGTTTAAATCTTTTCTTCTTTAAAATGTTTCTGCACCTTTGATCAAGTTACCATTTTCTCTTACTTTATAATAAGCTCATATGTCCACACGTATTTTCTTAATTGTTCTCATTAGATTTATTTTTTTAGAACAGTACCCTAAAGTTCTTCGATTCAAATTTTATATATATATTGTGACTTATACTTCCTCTTTTAATATAATGGTCATAATTTTTTAATTTATAAAATGCCATGAGGTATTTCGAAACATTTATGAAATATTCAATATATATTTTTCATTGTTTTTCTCGATGCATACTGTTATTCTACTTTTTTAATATCAACGTATAATTTTATTTTTTGTTTATGTTTTAAATATTTTTTTATTCGGCAAAAAATAAGTTAACTTGAATGACTTCATGTAACTAATGTATTAGATAAATAGTACATTTAGTTGTATTTTACGAACAAAATTAATGTATGTAAAAATGTGATGCGCTTAAAATTTAGAATAGAGTCTAAGTTTTGATATTCAGTTCTAAATCTCTATAAATAATAAATAGTAAAATGAAGCCGATATTAAAAATAATCTAATATTTAATATTCTTGAAGTCAATTAGTTTCGTTGTATCTATATTGTTATAATTTGTAAATTTAGATAAATTCCATTTAATAATATCTTGATTTGATATCTTGCGAATATTAACAATGTCTAAAATTAGTTTCGTTCAGTTCCTGAGGGTGTTGTTACTTCTAAAAGAATAGAGGCTAGAACAGGGCCTTAAATTATTACCAGCGAAAGTTGCTTTTGAAAAGAAATTAAAAACATCACAGAATTTCTGCTTGTTTCAATGTTACTAATATATGCCGAACACTTAAAAAAATTTTTAGCAAATCAGGCAGTCTCTGCAACAAGATCTCTTGAGTTGATCTCCCATACGAAAATAAAAGAGTATTTTCAATTTAACAAAACGAGTACTCGTAGATTAGATAATTGAAGAACGAGTAATCAGAAACTAGTAACTTATTCTCTAAATTATTATAATTTAAGAATAAATCTATCACAAATTTAAATTCAGAATTTAATAAGGAAATAGAATAATTGTGTTTAAGATCACGTTAAAATTCAACTTATTTTGTTAGAAAAAATGCATAGAAAATGGTTCCCTCTAAAATGAACTTTTATGATATTAGAGCATTCCATTTTCATTGCTCTGTGTGTCAGACAATACATAATATTGTAAATTATGATGAAATTATTTTGATATGAGTTATGACTTCTCCAAAATAAGATTTTTTAACCATTTTATTATTATATATCAAAGGTATGAAGAAATATAAATATGATTTTACTCTTAGGAATTTTAATGTACAGATTTTAATTAACTTTCGAAGCATTTTATTAATTGTTCATAAAACGTTTAATGAACAATACATGGATGAATTGTAATTTCCTTACTACCACTCTGCTCGGGTTTTCTCGTAACAATATATTAGTTTCATAGAAAGTTTGACACTTTATTTTTATAGGGAATTAACATATTTCTTTTCATTAAAGTAAATGTAATGTGTTTTTTACAAGAAAGAAAAATGTGTGATATTCTTTAATAGACTTTCCAAAAATGAAAATAAATTTTATAATATACTCAATGTTTTCTAATTATTTTTTATTATTCAAAAATATATGCCTCATACATTTTCCTATTAAATTACTTCTTAATTTATTCACTTAAAAGTTTGAATCTTTGCATTCCTATTGACAGTATAAATTTTATATGAATTGTTAAAATAGTAAGGTTCCAAATAAAAATTTAATTAAACGGTCGATGAATAGTTAACCTCTTACACTAATGTTGCAAAGTGTTATTCATAAGTTAGAATAACATTTTGCGCAAAATACAAGTGTTATTTTGTACTAAAGGAAATTATTTTTTAAATTAAGCTTCCATTGGTTTTTCCATATTATGGTACTACATTAACGAGTTTTTGCTCGAGCTTGTGTCACGAAGGAAAAAGATTAATAGTAGCTTAGTAAATAATGCAAATAACTTTCATTAATACATTATTATTTACTTAAAATCCAATACATTTTTAACTTGATAGCTTTTGTAATTCAAATGCAGTAAAAAATAATGAAAATCGCATATTAGTTACTGCTTAGCTCTGTTTCATATTTGACAATTTGTGAAAATCCTGGTAAAGGTAAAATAATATTATGCACCAAGCTTATAAATTTTACCATATTATTGGGTTTCAAAGAGAAATTTAAGAGAATTCTAAAGCATAATATTCTGTCTGATAAAGACGATTGGCTAGCAAAAACAAAATGAATTTACATGGTCATTTACATAAAAATTCATACTAAATTAAATTTCTTAAATTATTTTCCCATAATTGGAAAATTGATGTTATTCACATATAACTATAAAATTTTAATATATTTCTTTTTGTATGAATATTTTTATACACTAATAATGATATCGCTACATAAATTACATTTATTTTATGGAATTTTTCAAATAAATGTTCAACATTTTTAATCAAAACAACAATAGAAAGCAAACAAATAAATCAAAATTGCTCAATAAAGATTGTATTTGTTTATATAATACACTTATTTTTCTACACAGAAAACACTTTATCACTATCTTAAAAATAACTATTTTAATCACTGTAAGATAAATTTCTTCAATTTAACCTAAAATGACTAAAAGGAAATTCTTGAAATTAGAAATATTGCTGAGTGTTTCCAATATTGTCTTAGTAATATTTTGTATCTAATATTGTACATTTTATATGCAATTGTTTTATACCCACAATAATTAATTTAATACATTTCATTATTGAGAAATTCTCTTTATCCCTCTACTAAGTGCAGTAGAAGATATTTCAATACATATTATGTTATATTTTGATAGAGATAATAACAATTTATGACAATTTCATTTGGAAATATTTCTTGTTATAGAGAATATGACTACATAATAATCATTATCTTTTATAGTGTTTTTTGTCTGTTTCATAGTAATTCATATTACAGGAATTTAAAATTATGTTTAAAAACTTTCTAAATTTAGAAAATGAGGAATTTTGATGCACATTATTAAAATTATAAATGGGATTTTTGATCAAAAGAATAGAAAAAAATCACTGCTCATAATATTTTAATGAATTGAGTTTTCCGATGGGGATTATTAAATAAATTCCATGTGATTGTGATGATGATTCCTCATGAAGTGTGTGAATGCATATGTGAGCAAATTTGATTACTTTTAACTGAATGTTTTTAGATTTCTATCAGAATTTTAGATAAAAATCGGTTTTAAGCAAAACGCATAACAGTCATTGTTGCTTTAAAAGTGAGCAACATGCTTAATTCTTATAATATTATACCTAGAAAAAATACTATGATATTATTTGAAGATAATAAAAAAATATCTGAAGATGATGCTTAATGAGTTGTTCAGATCATGAGCTGCCTGCTGATTATTGCAGTGTCATTTGCAAGTAAGATGATGAGGAAAAAAACAAAATGAAATTATCATCCCTTATCCAGATTCACAATTCTGTTTCATGAGTGTATATATGATTTTGTGTTGAGAAGGATGAGACATGTTTTACAGAATTGTTCATTTTATTTTTCACATACACAAAACTTTTTCTGAAATTTAATTTATATCATAATATTGATAAGTCACCATATTAAAAGACTTTTTAACTCAAATTTTAGGATACTCATAAGAATTAAATACTTTTATATTTATTTTTTAAAGTTTCATTTATGTCTTGGCCAAAGAAAATTATATTACTCTCTGGTGGATATAAATCAAAATAACTTTGTTTTATATTGTTTTAATTGTCATCCAAAAGCAGTAGAATAATCAAAACAAGGATAAACACTATATAATATAAATAGTTTTGTTTCAGCGATACATTTATATAGTCTTATATTGTTAATTAATTTTAAAATAATTTCTAACTGAAAATTATCATTGTTTATAATATATTAAACAAAAATCACATGAACTTTTATGAAATAAAAAGTGTTGGTCATAGAAAAAATTTTAAAGTGAGTTTCATTTAATTATATTTGACGTAAATCTCAAAGCTTTATTTGATTCAATCTTTTTTTATTTTCTTTAATAATAATAATATGAAAACTAAAATTAATAAAACTTAATATAATGAATTTACTAATTTTGTACTCCATTTCAAATACATATCTCGTAATAATAAATAATTAAACACAAATACAAAATTTAAAGTCAATAATATGTAAAATACAAGGATATAAATATATTAACTAGATTTAAAGCTTCCTTTGAAAAAGAGTTTATTTTCCCACAACTTTTACTAACCTTCTGCGATTCTTCAAAATTTCTTGCTTTAATGTACTCAAGTAGAATATCTTTTGAAGGATATTAAAAAAATTTATAACACTTTACCATGATCGATTGATATCTAAAAAGATAGATCCTTTCTTTTATCTGAAAAGTTCCTTGATCCTTCTATATGAGAAACTTTTTCAAAACGTCACATATGTTTAAAATTGCTTAAACTATATCATTTTATAAAGAAGATGTATTTTCTATGTATTATATGTCAATTTTAATTATTTAATACTATTGTGAGTTTTTTGTAATGCTTATAAAGATATATTTCAAATTAACAGTAATTTAAACCTGATTATTTAAGATCTGATGATTTTAATATAAAATTTTTGTTTATTGTTACTATTGATACTTTAAGTTTAATAGAAATAGTTACTTAGATTTTAAATTTTTTATTAGTAATTTTAATTTTATATTGCGTAACAATTTTTTTCTCGATATAAATTTAGCTGTAGTTTAAAAGGAAAGATTATGTGACTGTTTATTATAATCATATTTTGAAAGATTATTTTGAAATTAATATTTTTAAGTAATTACTTCCAAAGAAGTAATTAAAGTCATGAAAATTTTAAAATTAAGTGGAAAATTAAAGTTATTTGTTAGTTTAATGCTTACAAATGAGTTCAAGTAAAAGTTTGCGCAATCAATAATTCATGAGAAATAATTGCAGCTTAATCCAACGTACTTAGATTAGATCTAAAATGTCTTCAATCTTGTTTATATGTTTACATATATGACATGTAAATTTGAAATAATTTCTAAAATGTCTCAAAATTTTTATTTTTATATAAAGTTCAAAATCAAAATTAATAATTATATTACTATAGTTACTTTAAGTGTAATATTTTAAGTTTAATATTACTTAAAAATATAACAGTTAAATGCAATTTTAACTGTTACATCGTAACCGACAACAATAGTATAGTCATTACCCACAACAATAGTATAGTTAACAAACAATGAAGTATAAAGTTATTAAAGAAATGTAGTTTTACAAAGCATAATTTAATATTAATTTTAAAGAATATAATAGTAAAATCCTCTAAAAGAGTAATTATTAAATCAAAATAATTGTAGAATGTAAATATAAAAACCTTCATTTTCATTAGAATCTGAATTTCTTAAACGTCAGTATCTTTGTTGCTAAGGATTACAATAAAAAAATGATGTTGACCATTATTCTATGCTTTCCGAAATGTATATAGAAACTGGCGTACTTGTTGTACTTACACTAGGTTTAATATTGAACTTATCTTTCAATTTAATTATATTAACTTAGTTATGTGCTATTGTCCTCACACGTTGCCAAATTATTACATATAGTATTAAAATATGAACATTATTCGCGTTCTTCATCCTACTTTATTCCAATAAGACTCCTCATAATATTATTTTTAGAGGAATAAATTATACTTCCTCTTGATATTATTGATAAGTATTTTTTAATCAATTGCTACAATCAATTTTAAAAAAGTTAAATATTTTGATTATTTTACCTTTTAATCGGGTGCATATCAAAATTTTCTAGTTTTTTAATCTAATAATTTTATTTGTGAAAAATATATAAATACGGACATAGTAATTCACTGTTTTAACTGCTACAAGCAAATGAATATTCATTTTCTCTTAAAGGAAGAACGGGTCTTTTCAATTAACAAAGCCTAAAATCATTGCAAAAGTTCATGGATATCAAAAACGCATAACAAATCAGTTGAACAATACATTAAATATTGTACCATCTAGTTATAATGATACCATTTACTAATAATGTGTTTTATTTTTCAAATATAAATAAAAAAGTACAACTAACTCCACATTTGCTCAGTTCTCGTCATCAGAATTGAATACATGTAGCATATAAACTATGTCTGTTTACTAAAGAATTACAAAATTACTTTTAATTTAAAATTATGGTTACAAGGAGGTTTTTAAAAGAAAATATTTGAAAAACTATCGTATATTTTTGCTTAAAAACAATACTGAAATTCAACCTCTCAAATTTATTAATTACGATCTGAAACATTTAAAATTCACAAATTATATATTAACATATATTGATAAATAAAAAAGATATAAGTTTAATTTAATAGTAACTAAATTAGTTGTTTCTTCTTTAATGTATTGTATCATTCAAGAATTGTTATTATTTTATAAGGTTCAACAAATCCCAAAACTGTTCAATGTTTTTAGTCAAAATATCCTTTATATTATATAAAAATATTTAATGAGATTTTTTTTCAAAAACAATGCTTAAAAATAATTCACTTTACATTCATTAAAACTAAATAAATAATTTAAACTAGATATATTTTGGAATTATAATTATGATTACTTCTTCTACATAAAAAATATTATTTTTTTAAGACTCATTTTTAATACTCATAATAACAATTTACTCTTAATTTCACATTCTGACATATAATATATTTCTGAGCAATAAACTCCAAAATAAAAATAAAAATTCTGAAATTGAATTTATATTAAACAATTACGTGCTGGGATGAATAGGAAAAATAAATGTTAAGACAAAGTTATTAAGAGAAGAAACTCCATAAAATAATCCAATCTGAATTATCCAAAACAACTTTAAATAAATTTAAATTTCTGAATTCCAATGATGGATGACTAACAATTCATCGGTATTAAAAATGGCAATTTATTAAACTTCTCTTTGTTAAAAATATATTACATTGATGAATTTCTCAGGATTCTATTTGTGACAATTTTTGCTTCTGTGAGTACAACAATAGAGTTTACCCCTATGTAATTGTGTTTGATTATTTGTTTTTTTAATGCAAAATGCAGAGCTCTCATTATGGATTTATGCAAATAGAAAATCATAAAGTACCTTTAAAATCATCAAGTATATAAAGATATTTAATGATTGAAATAATTATATTTTTCATAAAACTGATTAAAAAATGAAAACATATGCTGATATTTTTATACATTATTTGGCGTTATTAATAATAATAACAGAATTATATTAGAATACACTTTCCTACATTAAATCTTAATTTAAAGTGATTTCAGAATTTTATAGTTATCAGAAATTTATATTTTTACAAATTCTGAAATAGTGCTTGTTAATTTGACCTTACAGCTATACAATTTAAAGCTGAACAATTTTGCGAATAGGAGTTGTTTTAACAACACCATTATTTCAAGAACTTAGGATGGTTCTTTTGCATATTGCATTTAGTATCATGCATATATTCAATAACTTGTCGACCTAAAAATTTCTGCTATTTGGTATTATTAAAATATTTTTGATAAACGTATAACTTAACTAAGCTAAATAAGTTTAAACTTAACTTCACACAGATAATGCTGATTAATTCTAATACCATTGACAGTTTCAATTTGGCACTTACATTGATGGTTATAAACCTATAGGTGCATAGATAAGTATTTAAATATGCAAGATATTAACATATTTAATTTATATATTTCATTATAAAGAAACATATTAGGTTGGGGAAAAAGAAATCCATTATTTTCACGTGAACTTTATGTAACTTCTTTTGGATTCGCTTTGTAAAAAGGTTTAAAACAGTTTTCATGTAGATTTTTAGGTCTTGCGCGTTACGACTGCTGACAAGCGGTCTACTTCGACCATTTTTGTTATTTTACAGACATTTTCAACGATGCTGTATCCACATGCGAGGTGCATCTCTAACATCAAAAATACCCCCAACGGAATCGAAGAAATAAAAATGTACGTAACTGGTTATTACAGTCTTATATAGGACGATAAACAACTTTCACAATTTTAGCCACCTGGCTATCTTTTTCACCGTTACAAGAGAAAAACGAAAATGTATCGAATTTTCTGTTTGTTGTGTTCCATTTTTAAAACTTTGTACTCGTAACTGAATTAATCAAACAAAAAAACCACTAGAATATTTTAGTGTCAAATGCCACCTTTCCAACGAGCATAAATCTGAAATTGTTTGATAGATACCTCACGAGATAGCTATCACTACAGATGTCTACCGAAAAAATAATGGATTCATTTTTCCCCAAGCTAATAATTACATTGCGCTGTTTTACAAAATAAACTTATAAGAATCACTTTCAATTAAAAAAAATTCACTTCTGAGTTAACAATTCAGATAAAAAAAATTTGTCTTTAATAATCAGTGATCGACTAAGTGAAGACAAATTGCAATTTCCATACTATTTACTCATTAGACAAGCAAAGATTTACATATCTTAATAGTCTATTCAAAAAGTACATAAGAAAATAAAATGAAAGATTACAGCTGTCTTCAAGCTGATGCCATAATGGCCTGAATGGGAGAAAATTTAATAAAGTGATAGGAACAAAATTTCCAATAAAGGCAAATCTTATGAGCTAATGACTTCGTGGACAAGAAATGTATCGTTTCTCCTTCACCCAAGTCTCACTGATTAATTATTTCAAAGTACTCGTATCGCTGTTCCCTTCTCTGAAATGGTCTTTTCTTTTGCAGGGAACATCTATCCACGTATCGAAAATATGTGAGTAATGAAATAAAGTTGTTCTCTTAGGGATTAATGATCCTACTTTTCAATTAGTCTCTTTACCCATCCTGAATACAGTACAGTATGGTATGTAGAGCCTTTTTCTTCCACTATTAAATTTACTAACTGCAGTCTATGAATGATTTACAAAGACATCAGAACCATGTATATATTACATATGAATATGAAATTATTGAATACAAATGCGTAAATATTATAAGGAAAAGAGTTATATTTTAATTTTTTGCTCTGTTGCGTAGCATATTAGGTTCTCAGATAGCATCGAGTTATTTTATTTGGTTTGATTTGTTTATTTATTTTGGTTTACTGATTGTTAATCAGAACTAATTTATTTGTAGCTAGTTTAAAGGGAAATACGAATAAATACAAATTCTCAATTATTTTCTGATATCCCATTTTTTCAGTCTTGTCAATTGCAGAAACTTTGATCCATCTTCATATCTTTATATCATTATTCTAATGTATTTGATTTTTCAATAGATGTAATGTTTTACATTGTATGTGAAAGGTAAACAGTAAATGTCATAAAATTTACATTTATTTTAAAAGAAGTAAAATGAATATTATGATGTTAACACAATAAATTTAAAATGATAAATAATCCTCAACTGATAAGAAAAGTCTTTTTATTTCTTTCATTGATAATTAATCATGACTTTCTTCATAGATGTGAGAACCCTATAATTTCATTAACTACACGTTGCTTTCCGACCGTCAGATCAGCGTCGTTTCTAATTGAAGATATTGGGAATGTAATCATATTCCTCTTCACTAGATTGCTGGAGCATCGTGCGTTGACCACGTTGGCCAGGTTCGTTAGTGCATCTTTCTCGTTACCGGAAGGTAGTGAGTTCGAATTCCATCTAAACCAGTGTTTCCCAACGTAGGGCCCACGCCCCACAGGGGGGCAATTTGATTGTTCAGGGGGGGGCAATCCGAAAATGTACTCGAGACGAGTTTAACCCTTTCGCTTCGGGCCTTTTAAATGCAATGCCAAATTTAACGAAAAAAGCAAATTCTTAAATAATTTCGGTAAATAATTATTGGGTATAATTTCGCTTGACGAGACCAAAATATCAACTGGGTGTTTGGCGTCGTCAAGTTAACTTCCCTGTGACAGACGGCAGGCTCCACGAGGAATCCCGGACGTTTTAAAATCTTGGTAAACAACGCAGTTGTTCGCACTTGAATAATCCATCGCAATGTATGTAGTGTTCACAGAATTCAGTTGGTGTTAATTTGAAATAAGTGTCCGTCAAAACTGTTGCAAAAACTCGGTTATTTAATAAATATATAAATTGTAGAGATAAAATTGGTAAGTATTTGATTTTATTTTTATTTATTTTAGAAACATAACTTTCCAGAAAATTTTGTCAAATGGAAAAAATATATTATTTTGCGGTGGCAGTGTAGTAAATGTGTTATATACATTTAAATAAATATGTATTTTTAGTATACGTTTACTCTGTCACATTAAATTAATTTTAACACATACTTTAATTTTAGTTTTTAATCGATCTTATATTTATTTCTTATAGCCCCCATAGTAAAGTGAATGGTGCAAGCAAGAAAAAAACTCGTCAATATTCGGAGGAATATTTAAAATTTGGGTTCATACCCGCTGTCCACGATGAGCGGATTCCTTTCTGTCTTTTATGCCAGCAATGCTTGACCAACGAATCAATGAAACGAGGTCGTCTTGAGGCGCATTTAAAGGCGAAACAAAGTGCTCATATTAATTTAGATTTGAATTACTTTAATACTTTAAAGAAAAATTTTGAAAAGAGAACAACATTAAAGTCTCTATTTACTGCTCATACTTCAACTAATAATCGTGTTCTTGAGGCTAGTTATCAAATTTCTTTATTCATCGCTAAAACTGGAAAAAATCATACTATAGGAGAGAATTTAATAAAACCGTCAATATCAGCATTTCTTAAAACGGTTCTTGAAAAAGATGACAAAGATGTAAAAGCTATGACACTCAGTAACAATACTGTTAGCAGAAGAATAGACGAAATGAGTGAAGATGTTGAAAAACAACTTGTTGAAAAATTGAAAACTAGAAATTTCTCAGTGCAAATGGATGAATCAACTTTGAGAGACAGTGAGGCAGTATTGATATCTTACATAAGATATATTGATAAAGGACATTTTGCTGAAGAATTGTTGTTCTGTAAAAGATTAGAAAGCACCACTACTTCCAAAGATATATATAATATGCTAAAAAACTACTTAGATGTCAATGATATACGAATGAAAAATATAACGTCTTGTGCTGAAGATGGTGCTCCTAATATGATAGGCAAGAAAATTGGCTGCTTAAAATTGATGAAAGATACGAATCCAGAAATGATTCTTGTGCATTGTGTTATTCATAGGAAAAACTTGGTAGCTAAAAACGTATCGCCTGTTCTAAATGAAGTACTACATTTAGTTATAAAGTGTATTAATACTATTAAAGCGAATGTCAAATGTGAACGTCACTTCAAGATATTTTGTGTGTGGATTTAGTGCTGTAAATGATTTACTGGTAAAAAAAAAAGAAATCGGCTGGATATAACACAACGTGGAGACTTGAGACTGATGCTAACCAAATTGGAACCAAATATAAAATTTTTGTGCAGCAAGCATTAAGCGCAAGGATCTCACTAAATTAAAATAGTAAATTAATATAGAAAATCTTTATTAAAATTATTTGAAATTTGAATGTCAGATTTTGATTATATGTTTTGAAAATCTACTTACTGTGTTTCGTTAACAATTTCCTAGTGATTTGTTCCTAAAACTTATCATTTAAGTTTCTTAAGTGAACAATTCAATTTCTTAATAATAAAAAATATGTTTGTTACATAGAGGGGGGGGGGCATAGGAATTTTGGAAAGGCTAAGGTGGGGCATGGCACAAAAAAGGGTGGGAAGCACTGATCTAAACGAACATACTTCATGTTCAGTAAATGTGGCTAGGTCACGTTAAATATGTCGTGGTCACAATTTCCTTCAAGTGAAATGAAATCTAGAGGTGGCAGTTCAAGTATTCGGGATACTTCTGCTAGGTCCCTGTTACTAAATTACAAAGACTCCCAGTCAGTTGTTTGCACATAACTGGTAGAGCTTAACTCAGGCCCAGGTACAAGGAAGCATAGTGGTGTAACAATAACAACATCCAAAGTTCCTTTCGCTGGTTGGCTTGAATGTAGAGAGAAGGGTGCAAGCCATGGTACGGTCAGATAATAAATCTTTCGAAATATACTAAAATGTCTTTGATGCTAAAGAATATTTAATTACCAGTGAAATTTCCTCATTTGTGAATTAAAAAATTATCTATTATTAAAATTACTTCTACAGCAGGGATATTAATTATCAATAATTTTCAACGAGTCTTCATCCTAGATACCAATGAAATACAACATATAAATATCCATGTATAAATAAAGAACTGCTTTTATTTGTGTTATATAGAAAATATTTAATAATTCTTAAAATATAATTTTTTCAATTAATAATGTTTTCTTAAAAATATACAATTCTTTGTATTGTAATAACGCAACCACTGACAAAATAAACTTTAAAAATATTAATGTTATTTGAATTCATGAAATATTTTAACATTTTTTCGAAATTTCAAAAATAAATATATTTAAATTTTTGTGAACATTTTACATTACATTTGCTTTTGCAATATGGAAATTTATTGCGAATTAATATTAATTTTATGTATTTATAATAAGTTAAATTTTGCTACCTTTATAAATGCAATGCTATCCGCAATTTCTAAACATAAGAAAAGGAAGTAGTCAAAAAATGTCCTGTCAAGTGAATCGATTTATGCGTGTAACAGAAATACTTTGATTTAAAATATACCCACATTTCCTTTTAGAAATGAAATGTCTCCCCTGTGAATAGTATTTCTTAGAGATTACAAATATTTACGATGTCATTCTAAAAAAGCAGTGTGGGGAATATGTTTCCATCGCAATCCTTTTACTTGATGTTCTCATTTAAAACATAATATTAAAATGGAAATTTTTATCCTAGAATCACAATACTTAGATATTGTAATACTGTATATTTTTACAATAATTTTAGTTGTTTAAAATTTAAAAATAAAAGTATACCCTTAATTTGTTGTTTGATAAATACAATAGTATTTTTAACTAAAATTTATAAAAACAAAACATCAAATTGGCCACTTAATGTGTCTTTCAAAATTAACTCGAAAACTATTTCTTTTACGTTTTCAGGAAAAAAATGACCACTAAATCTCCGCAACAGAAATATTCCAATAAATAAATTCATTTATAAACTTAATGTTCATCAATTGAGACTATAATATAAATTAATAAAAGTTCATCTTCAATTTTCAAACTCTTCTTGCAAAAATGTAACCGATTTGTATTTTCACATTTTCAGAAACTGTATTTCTTTTTAAATTAGTTTTTAAAAAAATTGTTTAAAGTTGTAAAAAAAAAAAATACTGATATTTCAAGTGTTTTGAGACAACAATATACCTAAAACTGAAATGTTTTCTCAGCATAGTTCCCATTATTTGTATCTAAAATATACGTTAATAATATTTGAATTTAACACTTTCAAATTTGAAAATGAAAAAGGATCTGGTGTTTTGTTTTTTATGTGCAAAACACATTTCATTAAAAATAAACAGAGAGTAATTGTTGCAAAGCTAGTCAATGAAAAGTTAAATTATAATACAGCAACGAAACATCAATGTGTTTAAAACTGAAGTTTTTCTGTTTATAATTTATATTATAAAGTACACATAATATACGTTAATAAAATTTCTTTTCAATTCTATAAATTTTGAAAAACAAAATGTCCTTGATTTATTATTTAACATGTATGATATATATATATTTTTTAAATCGAATTCGAAAACAAACTTTTACCTAACAAAAGATCATATTTTAACTGTTTCTTAAAAATAATATTTAACAAACTGAAAGTCTTTCTCAACATAATAAAAATTTAGTATGTAAATTATACGTTAATAGTATTTGATTAAATTTTAAAAACAAATGTTATCTTGATTTGTTTAAAAACATGTGCGATAAATATTTCTTTCAAAATAAATTTGAAAAAAAATTTTTTTAAAGAATCCAACAAATTAAGACATATTTTAACTGTTTATGACAGGAATGAATCTGAATCTAAAATTACTTTTCTGAATAATTTCCATTGCTTAGTTATTAAACTATACACTAACAATAGTCCTCTTACATTATTCAAGTTTTAAAAACCAAAATGGTTTTGATTTATTTTCTTAACTTGCAAAAAAGTTGTTTCTTTCCAAATAAACTCGAAAGCTATTATTTTAAACTTATTCGGCAGAAAAACAACATTCTTAAATAGTACCTGATAACAATAGATAAATTCTTTCTACACTTAACTTCATTTTTTTTCTTTCTAAAAATATTTTCGAACAATATTCCACTTTCATTCTTTAAAGAGTTTAGAAAGGTCTAGTCTAAGCAGTTTCTTGAATTTTCGATTGATACTTCCAAAGTTTGATGATGTTTTGCAGTTTAATGGCTTCCTTTTTACGGATCAGGAGATGGGTTTTGCCAAGCAGCAAGACTTGACTGAGAATCGTGTCTTGATTCATTTATTAGGGCTTGAAACTAAGTAAGTTTTCATAGTCTGCATTAAAAATATTTCAATATTCTTGAATTTTATTAAAGATATCTTTTATTTAGGAAAGTTTGTATACATTTTAAAAGTATTTCATATTATATTTCGATAAGGATACTGTAAAGTTAATATTGTATCTTAGATTAAATATTTGAAAACTTGATAATCTTTGAAAAAACAATTTCTTTTTAAACAAATCTATTTTTAAATAATAAAGGATGGAAATGTAAAAAATAAATGTTGAAATAAACTTTTGATGTTTATAAATATAATAAATAAAAGGTGAGTAAAAGATTAAAGTTATTTTGGTTCCCATTAAGAAGGATTAGCTTCTCTTTAAAATATTAATTACAATAAATTAGTTTTAAAACTCTAAATATAGCTGGATTTTCTATAGTTCATCTTGAAACATTTCTACTCTTTAAAATATGTTGATACTTAAATGAATAGTTTGAACTTAATAGGTTAGAAGTTACCTATAAAAAAATTTAATTAACTATTTGTAATTTTTATTCAATAACTAATACAAATTTGTATTTTTTAAGTTATCATGAAATATATTCTCTAGAAATCTTTTTAATTTCAGTAAAACATGGTGGTTTAAATGCAAATATAATCAATTTTCATTTGATTATATGAAACGGAGAATTTATTTTAAAATAATCCATTTTAAAGAAAATAAACATTCTTAAAATCTATGAATATTTCGAAATTTTGTATTCAAAGCATATAAGTGATTAAATTTTATAAGTCAATTAATCCTAATTCCTGCCATGGGTCAAATTTCTATTCTACTACTAATATTTATAAAACTAACAGCAGTTGCAGAAGATTAATATTTTCTCTTTTTCTTTAGAGACACTTTGAAGAGATTTCCATAAGACAAAAAATGTTATTAAGGCATTATCGAAATTCTTGTGAAATCTGGATGATTTCAAAAGTTCTCAGATGATTTGTATTGATAAGTATGGATGAACTGGACAGATAAATATGGATGTATGGACTAGTAATTATAACCTTTCTTACTAACTAACGGGCAGGCTGGCATGTGGATACTGGAAATAATGGCTGCCATAGGAACTTATAAATGAGGAAATAGTGAAAGATGGTGCTAGAAAGTCATACGTATCATAATAAATCGTCTAAAAAGTCATATATACCAATGTATACAATCAATGATTGTGCATGCGATGATATTGCACCACGTCTTGCATGAATTCTTTATTATGTAATTACCACTTCCCAGTATGCCAAATCTTCTTCCATACCATCCATGAATAATGTCACCATCTCAAGCCACTTGGCTACGGAGAAGTTACATTCATATCAGCTTTTAATTCATGCACATTTAATCACAAATCAGTGGAGTTGCTTGTTGTTGTATCATATCCATGCATTATAGCTGACAGCAGACCAGCAATGCATAGTGTTCTGCAACGAATTTTCTGTTTCTGTTTGCTATCAGGAAACTATTGTTGTAATGTATACAGCATTATCTGCAACAAAATTTGAATGGTTTTTAACAATTTTGGTTTCACATAGTCGTCCAGTTATTATCCATAGTGTGATGATGTAAGATGCTATTTCTTTTGGCTGTTGTTGCCTCTTTTACAGCTATTACCACGGTTTCTGGTTCTAATTACAAATTCATCCTGAATAAAATTTGAACATTTTAATAATATGCTTATCCCATGCTTTCTCCAGTGTCATTATTTTTCATTGCACCTCAACTTAAGAGCAGTTTTTAACAAGATAAAGAAAAGCCACATATAGATCATATATTTTTTAGAATACCTCCATGAGAGTTATATTCTTCCTACAACAGTAAAATCTTTAAACCTTTCAACAATCAAAAATGCTTGAGATATGGACGTCTGTTAGATTAAAACATTCCAAAATAGCCATGATTTAATTACGATATGGCGTAATCAAGGCATATATAAGCACACGATGTTACAAGAGATGACTTCCATTTTGACATTTCATGACAGCTTCCAGTTTTAATAGGCAATTGTTTATTTCTGATAAATTCTATAACCTTGAGATGTTAATCATTTCATTATCTGCACATGAGCAGTATATGTATTTAATTTTAAAAACCAATCTTATTTTCAAATAATTTTCAGTTTTTAGATTATATTTCACTTAATGAATTAGTAATTTAAAATTTTGAAAAAGTAAGTTCTCAAATCCTTTAAATTCTGATTTGTCTTAAATAATCTTGCAAATTTGAATCATTATAGGATCACATTTATCATTTAGAATTTAATCGGTGGTATTTTATAGAGTATTTTAATAATTTTAATATTTAAAGTAGTTTATTAACTTAATTGTTAAAACAACATGAACAAATAAACTATTCAGTGAGCTTAAATCAAAGCTGCTTAAGTAAAAGAGAAAACATTTAGTACAAGAAGTTCTAATAGTTTATCAATTACATTTTCCATTTGATTGTTACAATTTTATTCAGTAAGCTATTATTATTATTATAATTATAAAAGAGAAAATGTTCAGTAAGAAGAAGTACTAGTTTCTCAGATTTAAGTTATATTTTCCGAGTTGGTTGTTACAATATTATCAGATAAATAATTACTGCAAATTCTTTTCATATGTTCAAAGGTAAAAATTACACATAACAAAAATATCTTAAGTGCACAAATAGTATTAATATTTTTCGTGTAAAATCTTATTTAAATGAATGTTTTTAATATACTTTATTTCCAACTTTGACTATATATAAATGAAGTTACTCCAGATTTATATTATCATATTTCCAGCAATTTTTTTTTACATTTGCAACTAACTAAGATATCTTTAATAAAACTTTGCAATTAGTCAAAGATGTTTTTAAATAATATGTGTTTTCAAATTGTACTTTCGGTGCCTATCGTTTATTTCATTGTGAGTATGAAACTTTTCGCAAAGCATTTATTTACTTCTGAACATCAGACAAATTGTATTATTTTTGACTAGTCTAAAAAGCGAAAAGTTATATGAAGCTTTCCTTCTTTTACTTCAGAAGTTTCTAGTTATTTTCTTGCCTATCACACGATAATTTGCAAATAAATTCACTTCAAATTAACTATCAGCAATCATGTGTAAAAATATGTTGTAGTAAAAACATAATATATTAAAAAAATAAACTTTAGTGATCACACAGTTTAATTTATTTTTTAATTAAAAATGTTCTATGTAACGCCAAAGATTTCTGTTTATTCATTCATAATTACATGTCACGAGACAAATTTTATTTCTTTTAAATTTGCTAATACTTAAACAGGATTATTAGGATTATCATTACGCAAGATTATCAAGATATTATATGGGTAAACTTTATTAGCACTGTTTTTTCGTTTTAATAAGAATTGTAATAACTTAGAGAGAGAATAGCTTAGAACCTAGAGAGAAAGAGATCTAAAATGGTCAGTAGGAAACTTTCACTCGAAGAAAATAAATGCTAAAATATTTCAAGCTTTTTATTTAAAACAATTTTGAGCAAATGAAAAATTACAATTTGATTTACTCCAAAAATAATTTCATTTATTTCACAAATGAACTACTTAACAATAAAAAAATGAAAAAAATGTTAACATTCATTGTTATATTTTACAGAATTGTGATGCAAAATTTCTTAGAATATGTAAAATTAAATAAATTATTAATATGTATTAAAATGATATGAGTTGTGTAATATTAAATAATATATAAATGAATATATTGAAACATATTTTATAAGGAAATATTTTAAACATTATGATAAATGTATAAAGGTTATTGTATAGAAATGCTGACTTTTTTCAGTAAGAAAATAAACTTTCAACTGCACTGAGTCAATAAAATGAATTAATAAAGAAATATTCACGTAAATATATTTGCATCTGCTTGGATTAATTCAATAAATTTTATTACTTATTTTCGAAGTTTTATTATTTTATTTAAATCGAGCATAATACAATTGAATCTTGTGTTGAGTATCTGGCATTTTAACATAAATGAATATTAAATTTAGTAATTTTTACCACGTGTGTTTGAGTAAAACTTTTCCAATTATTAGTGAAATATTTTTTATTTTATTATTTATACGCTTTTACTTTCAAAATAATATTATATAATATTATTTTGTCATTGGAAATTCTGATGTTCTAAATAGATTGCGGTTTTTTTGTTATTCTTTGTCGGTAAATCTAGTAAAAATATACGTCAGTAAACAATATTGACAGTTTAATATGTTTTTCATTAATATCTTTGATATGATTCTAAAGAAAAAAATTAAAAGTATAAATTTTACTCCTATACTTATTTCTTTCAAATAAGACAAATTGTCGAATCTTTCCTATTAGTTAAAATTAAGTAACTTCTTTCTCAAATAAGCTGTTAGCAACTAATAATTTTAGTACATAAATTATTTACTAAACATATCAAAACAATATAAAAAAAATTTTCTGCATTTCAAATTAGACATAATACCATAAATTTCATAGATAGAAATCTTACCTAATCTTGCATGAATAATATTAGAATACTTAATATTTTTAAGAATTCTTCAATAACATTATAGCAGATTTAGTTTCAACGAAAATATATATTTAAAATGAGAAAATATTGCCAAAATTAACTGAGGCATTGATGAATGAAACCCATAATATTTAAAATTGAATTTCTCAAGATTAAATATGCAAATCAAATTACGAAGGGACACTAATGACCTAATTAATTCTTTGAAAACAAATCATAACTTCATGAGGAATTCGTTAGAATTAGAATAACTTTGATTTTAATGAATCTGGGTTAATTAAATATTGCAGTAAAATGAGAAAGTTAAACGCTTCCAATAGGAATTTTCCTAACACAGATCCACTTGCTTTGGTGATTTTTGTAATATTAAAAAAAAGAAAATAGAAAAAAATGCATTTTATGTAATATAGTTCTTTATCTTCTTACTTAAATTTCAAAATCGTTTTTTTTTAAATATTCTTTCCTTTTCTGTTTTTTCCCATATGTATTTATATCCGATACTATGCGTTTTGTCATCAGTTATTAGTTTAATCACATGTGAAATTCTCACAGCTGGTTAAATAATATCTGGTTATTCGTTATTTCCTGGAATAATTTCAATTAAGGCTGTTTTATATTCATACAACATTAATGTGCATCTTCACATAAATATTATACTTATATATACATAACCATATGTGAAAATATGCATGAATTTACATTTTTTACATCAAATTTTCATTTTTACATTTTTTTCATCATGAATTTACATCAAATTT
>JAPDSC010060447.1:0-15417 GCA_026290005.1 Latrodectus geometricus
TAAATGATGTTTGTAACAAAACGAACGTTTTTAAGAGTGTATACAAAAACTCTACTTACTGCTTTTTTGATGCAGAAGAACATGCATATAGGAATAGGAGAAAAATACCCTAACATCAACCTTTTATATTTATGCATGTAACTGATGTTGATTTTTCAATTTCTGTAGCATATTTGTTCACAAGAATGACATGGGTCCCATAATGTCTGAGAGAAACTGTTTGACGGGTTGGTTAAGAAAAAGAGGGTCATATGGACGGAAATGGATATGTCCCAGGTTGATGCTTCGAGTTGTGTCCAACATGTCTGAAATGAATATGAAACATAAACATATGTGTCAAGAAAATATGTTCCATGTCATCCATGAGCTACATTACCTTCAGAAGACCGTTTTATAGATAGTTAAGGCAGAAAAAAAGAAGCATTTCTTTGCCACAACTTGTTGCAGACTACTCTGTATCATCATGGAGAGGAATATCCTCTAGTGCGCGAAAGCATCTTCACCATCCGGATCTCTATGCAAAGGCGATGATTTACGCGTGTCACCTCTCAGGCGACAGAGAAGGTCCTGATACATTTGGTAAGAGAACATGTTTTCTAGAGTAAACAGCTATAGGCTTCTGTACCTTTTGCAGGTAAGCCAGATTCACACTCGAAAATGATTTAGAAGTGTGCTGATCATGTGGGAGACAGCATCAAATACTATCAATATAATACTGTGAAGAGATAACTACCAATGCAGTAGAATAAGGGTAGATACCTCATTCGGTAGTCACACTAACATGCATATGTTCTAATTAGGAACATTAGTGTAAGATAATGGGATGAGATACTTGATCCATATGTCTTACCATATGCTGGTGCAATTGATAATGCTTTCATTGTGATGGATGATATGACATTGCCTCCTCATCAATCTGTAAACGCTCCAGAATGTCTTAAGGGTTTTTGTTTCGAATGAATTTATAACCATTCCATTTCCAGACTTGAATCCCATTGAGAATCTTTGGGATTATCTTGACAGTCAAGCTGCTAATTTAAGTATTATTCTAAGTTCCGTAAAACAGTTTTATCAGTGTCTATTCTTAGCTTCTTATTTCCGTAATTGAAACTTAATAAATAGCATGAAAGTTGATTCTGTCTATGCATACAATCTAGGAGTGTCACCCTTTTAAAACTCTTTTTTCATTATTTTTGTATGATGTTTTACAACATTAAGCTGTGATTATTCTTTTTTCCATGACTCTTTCTTATTTCCTATCCAATTTTCCAGTAATTTTTTTTTTCTATTGTGCATCTGTTTTACTTTTTTTTCACGTAAACTTCTATGTTGAAATTAATATATAACTCTTTTGTGCACGTCATCCAAATTTCTTGTTTCTACCTTTATCTTTAACATATTATTAGCCAAACCCCATTTCCTTCTTAAATTTTGCATGCCAGTTGAAAAGTTTCTTAAAAATATTTGCTTTCGCATCGAATTATTGATTTTTTTTTATCATTTATTGTAAAAAATGTAATGATTCTTGTTACACTCATTACACAAAACAATAATACAAAAAATTTCACCATTGAATTTTTACTTGAAAATATCACGAATACTAAGATAGGAAGATTAATTAAAATCAGTATTTAAATATTCTACATTAAGAAAATTAATCTAAAATAAACAAAAAGCTTTATCATTAGAATATATGAATATAATAATGTACTTCATTAAATACTTATAATTAATGTGTTAATAGTTTGAAGACTGAAATGAAATGAAAAAATAACTAAATCTAGCCTGAATTGGATTAGAAAATACAAAATGTCGAAAAACATGAATTATGCGTGTTTTTTAAATTCAAATAATTGTAAATAATTTTCTCATTTTTTTCCTTCAAATTTGAAAGCAGTTGTATGTTTGTGGCATTATTATTAATAATCTAAATCATAATGGTTGAACTGTAAATATGATGCAAATTTTTATGTTTCTTTCACTGTACAAATTCTTTGAACGGCATATAGTAAGCGTTTCTTATCTGAAAACAAACGATATCACGAATGCTAAAATTTAATTTCCTTTTTTAGTTCTGTTGTGAGTTCTAGGCCAATATCTTCAATCTAGTGTTTGGATCTATCATTGTTGTTGCCTCTTATCTGCACATGCTTATTACATATGCTTGTGAAATACAAGTTGAAAAATCGCTTGTTTCGGCCTACTAGCCATTTAAAAATGAATGTATAATTTATTTTAAACTTTTACATTTTCTGATTGCAAGCACGAATCATGCCGTAAGGCATTATTAGAAATTTTAATAGGACGCAAGATATCCATAGGCAGACTGCAATTAGGACTTTGAAAATTATATTGAAGATTTTCATTTTAATTATAACTCTGATATGCACATCACGAACATTCGTTATTCATTGATGGAAAGTAGAAATAGACTTTATTATGAGTCAGGATTTATAATCTTTGATTTAAATAATAATCCTCTATATTTTGATTTTTTTTTTTTTTTTTTTTTTTTTTTAAGAGAATTTTTTAGGATGTTACAAATATGTTATCATCATGTCTTCTACATATTTTTTAAAGCAAGAAAATTATTTCTAAATTAGGAACAGAAATTATTATTTTTTTTATATTTCTGGAACAATAGAAAATATTTAAGGAAATACGTAAGTAAAAACGTAGCATAATTTGCTTCTCATAATGATTTTAAAGTTACTTCATATATAAAATAATTTTTTAGGATATTCTAAAATTCAGAGATTGTGCAAAAGATCTAAGTCCATGAAAAAAAAGTAGTTTTTAACTTTATATAGAATGAGAATATATTTGGCTGATAAAGCTCCTTGAATTTTGTTTTCGTTACATAGAAAAGTGGGATGTTGTATTATACGTCAATTAGAAACTGCTTTAACTCCCCTTGAGATGGAGCTGCAAAATAATTGCATCTCAGACTTTCTTCAAAGATAGGTCCTGGGAATTACACGTCACAAGACAGATCCTCCGAAACAGATCGCAGGGCCTCTATAATATTTAAATATCATAATTGGGTAGATCACGGAAGGTGTGCAACTGAGACCTCGTGTTACCAAAACCATGAATGAATAGAAATAGCAATAAGAATATAGTAATCAAGAATTATTACCATGGTAAGTGCAATATCCAGACAAAAACAATATTTATAAGATCTCAAATATAATTACGTAACTAAGTCCACGCCTCACTCGAAGAAGAAAATAACCTAAATTGTTGACTTCTAATGTGTTTGTTACATTCACACCATTGTGTAAAACGAAATTATCGAAAAGATCATATACAAATGGCTAATTTCTTGAAGCCAATTTGTCACAAAAGATTTTTTATTTGCAAATGTATTTTTTTTACTGCTCTGCATGAAATACGTAATTAGATTATGCAATTGCCTACGAAATGTGTGAGTCAATAACTTTTTCTGTAGATGTTTATTTATTTCTGACGTTACTTCTATATCTAATGTCTGCCCTCTGGTTGTCACAACATTCCTTAAATTTAGCCATCTTCTAGCTTTGTCAAGGAATTTTTTTAATTTTGTCAAGGAGATATTGTTTTGCCGGGGTCGTTAAATGCTAACATAACTTTCTGTGTGGTGCCTATGGATACTTTCAATAGTTGAAACTTTTCTGTTATTCCTGTTCTTGTCAGAGAGTCTCTCACTATTTGTCATCTTTGGATATCTGAGAAAACTCTATCTAAGTTATTCAAAACAAAATTAATGAAACAATTTTCTACAATACTCTTGCAGATTCCTCCAAATTAAACAATGATAGACATATAGAAATAGACATATGAAATTATACTTAGAAAGTCATGTATTAAAAACATTGTTTTCAGTAAAAGTTTCATTATTTTCTAGAAATATGTATTAAGTTTATAATTTTTAAGATCTTTAAGACACCGTAGTTGCCGGTCATTAATATACATATAAAACGCATTTCCAATTTTATACATATTTTAAAAGATAAATCTTCATTACTGATTATTATAATAAATTTACAATATTTTAAATATAAAATAAAATAAAGTGATACCCAATCTGCGACGTCCAGCATCAATACGTCCAGCATGTTCAATATTAAACCAGTTTTAATAGTAACGCTTTATATAGGATCAGTTAATTACGTAGTAATTCAGAGGAATCTCATCCACATTTCTTATTTGTGCAAGTTAAAAATTAACTAGTTTTCATGCAATTCTTTTTTCATATTCGTCTGGCACCTTCTGCAATATTTTTGTTTTCGATGGTATACATAAATCTGATTTTTTTTTTCCTGATTCTTGATGTTGATGCAGATAAAATTGAAAAATCTCCATTAGTTGATATCGCTTGAAGAATAATTATTTTTATATTTATAGGCATAAAAAGTTTCTTTTTGTTTTGTGGTTAAAATCCAAATATTCAGTTTTTTTTCACGTTCAGGTAGGTGTGCATCTCTTCTTTTTTTGAAATTGTATTTTAGTTTATTGTTTTCTCAACAGAGCTTACTTTGAAAGCCTCTTGTACCCATTTTTCTTAGTATACACAGTCCCATAAACACCCCAATTTATGCTGTATCATAACAATTCTGACGTTATGTATTGCATCCTAATTTGTCAATATATTTAAGAAAATTATAAAGGAATTTTACACAACTAAAGTTGTTCTCAAAAATTAGAAAAATTGAACTCTACAATATTCATTGAATTCTACAACTGTAATAAACTTCATCTATGCAAGGGAAACAGAAAAACTCCCGTAACTCAGAAAAAAGAAAGTTTTCAAAATTGAATAATAAAAAACTGATATCAATGAACCCCACTTCTAGAACTTCTAGAAAGACGATTCTAAGTTTTAAATTTTTTTGATTGATTGTTTTTGTTTGAATATATCTATTTTAAATCAATATTTTTTTTTATAATTACATGAGCATTTCACTTCTATTTCTCTTAATTCAATAACAGAAGGGGGAGCATAGATGGTTGAAGAATAATTTCTATACGTTAAATACATTAGAATGGAAAAATTATAATTAGAATGGAAAAATTCCTAATTCAATATTATAGTAATTCACAGATATATAGTGAATAGGTGAAACTTTTGTTTCAATTCTAAAGGTGAAGATGCATTATATAAATTATTTATTATGTTGTGATTAAGCACATTTGATAAGCAAGAATGTGCACGTTTATATAACTGTTATTATTTATGATATTTCGTCTGGGATTACTTTAGCTTTCTATTGATTTATTTTCAAAGAATCATGGATTAACTAGTTAAATTTTTTACTTTTTATTTACCTATTATTTTACTTTTTATTTTTTAAGTAATATTTTTATCTCTTAAACTTGTTTTAAATTACAAATTTTATGTAAAAGGCATATATATGTATCATATCAATTATTCATACTATTTCTTCTGTGTTTATGACTTCTTTTAAATTAAGCAGATATTTTGAAAAATCTGTTGTACTATCTTATTTATTTTTGTATATATTTTAATAACTATAAGCCAAAATTATATTTATGACTAATTCAGAATTCTCATATTCACATATTGAATTCATAGATACTTCTTTTGCTATCCAACTTTAATATCATTTTAATGTTTGATTTTGCAAGTGTTTAACTACTAAATTTTACTATAAAATAAATATTCACTTAAAATAATTTCAGCGATGATTTTATTTTTCAATTTAGATATGATTCAATTCTATTAATATGGGAAATGAATATTATTACATTAGCTTTAAAAAAAGTTATAACTCTATACTTTATATTGTATAGAAAATAGAAACATTTTCAGATCACTATTAAGTTTTATTTTATTATTTTAAGACATGTATGTAAACTTTTCAGTTTTATTCTGAAATGTGTTAAATATTTCCACTGCTTTGGTAAAAATTTACATATATTTTTCTGTACATGGAGATGTAGAATAAAAAAAAAATACTCAAGCAGCTTTTATGTCAAAATTGTACTTAGTAGAAAAATAAATAATTATGTCATAAATTATTACATCATCTGTGACGCTGCACCCTTATTATTGAAGTTATTTATTAATGTAACCTTATTAATGAAACGTGTATCAATTATTAAAAAAGCCCTAGAATTCTTTATAAAATCGTTGAATTGTTTATTTAAAACTGAAATATGCCGAAAACAACTTAAATGATGACTATTTACAAAAGATTGTCTATAATTTTCTGTTTATAGCATAATAATAATGCTTCTAAAAATAAACATATATATAGTCAGAATCATACATTAATGTAACTAAAAAGTTTACAGAAAAAATATTTCTAAATATATATATATATTAGCAAACCACTTCTTAACTTATAATTTAAACTATTTGTCATGACAAACATTGTTGTTAAAATGTATTATATAAAAAGGAATTGGTGCAAAGATTTTGAATTTTTTAATAGCAGTTCATTTACATTAAGAAATTCATTTTTAATTATAAATGGAATATATACTGCATATTTTGGCGTGAATGTATAAATTTACTTTTATCTTATAATTCAAATATATATATATTTCTGATGTAAATTTAATTACATTATATAGATATTCCGGATGCACCACAAAGTACAGAAGTGCATGATGTTTCTAGTCGAAGTGTCCGTGTAACATGGAGTAAACCATTTGATGGAAATTCTCCCATTTTACAATACACAGTTATGTGGAGACAGTTAGAAGGTAATAAACAAATATCTAACTTTATAAAGTATTATAAATTAAGTAAATATTGAATTATTATTAAAATATAACTTATTTTAGATTATTTAATAAATAGAACATAATTAAAAACTTAAATAAATAATTTACAAGATTTAACAAAAAATTAAAAGTAAATGATTCGATTAATAAGTCTTCATATTTTAAGAAGTATGACACAAGAAAAATCCTTCTTTTACCTGTTCTAATTCTATAATTGGCAGAAGACCAACCAAGATTTTACATGTCATATGTTATAAAAAATATAAATTTGTGCCAACTTAGTAAATATTACCTGATGAGTTTGACCACATTGGTACTTATTTTCTTTATATCGTTCGTAAGATTATATATATATATATATATATATATATATATATATGTGTAAAAACTATCTTAATGATGAATATTATAGGAATATATTATCATCAATTTGAATAATAAGTCATGTAATGTGTAGTTTAAATAAATCATGATTTGTAGCATTAAATATATAATTTTTAAAATAATCAAAATGTATTACTTATTTTGTATAAAATGTTGGTATTATCAATATGTTTCATGATTTACAGGACATAAAATTTAATAATAATGGGGACCAAAATTTAAATATGAAAGTAAATAAATAACATCAAAAAGATTTCCTTATCGTAATAGATGATTTATTTTGTTTTTTAACATAATGATACATAAATTCTATTCCAGTTGAATATCTAGCATGTCATCACTTCCGGTATTTAATAGCTTTTATGAACATTAATTTAATAAATGGGATTTTTCCACTAAAGTAAATTGTGCAACAGTAGATGAATTTAAGCTAAATGGAGCTGAGATTAATGGTGATTGTCAAGTTAAAATGATAAATCATAGATTAAAATTGGAATATCTTCTTCCTTAGATGATTAAAAAACTAATATTATAAAATAAGTAGAGTAAAGTTATGAGTTGTTTAAGTTTAATGCTATATGTTTATTTTTGTAATCTTTATATTATCGAATGCACACACATAGAAAAGTATTTTTTTCCAAAAAAAAATAAAAAACAAAAAAAAAAAAAAACAACTAAAGGAATGTATTTTTATTTAATTAAGCACTTTCCAACATTTTCAAAAAAACTAACGTGTGGAAACTTATTTTGATACTGAAGAGAAATAATTTAACATATTTTAATCCATAAACTTAATATGAAGAACTTAATACTTTTGTAACTTAATATGATGAAGTTTATTTGTTTCTATGTATTTAAATAAATGTATACGCTTCAAGTGTTCCCTAAATTTTTGGTTAACTTCCTTTACCCATTTTAGGAGAATAAATTATTTAATATACTAAATATCAACAATGAAAATTTTTCAAAGCAATTTAAAATGTTTAAAAGGAAGTTATTTTAGTTATCAAATTTATCTTACCTTAATTATAATTTTTTATAGGTCAAGTCACAGGGGGACCAGTAACAGTACCAGGTAGTGAAACATCTTTAGTAATTCGAGGATTAAAACCAAAGAATCGCTATTTTTTCCGGGTGAAATGCGAAAATTCTCTTGGGGAGAGCCAATTCGGGGCCGAAGTTGCAGTCACAACTCTGGAAGAACGTAGGTATAAAGGCATTTATGTGGTATTTTTTAAATAAACATAGCAGTAAAGGACATGTTGAAAGGATTAAACATAAAAACTGAAAAATATTGTTACATTTATTATTTTATAAACAAATGTAAATTATTTTGTCAAATTGACTGAAAAAAAGTTATTATTTTTACTTCATTTGATTAAATTTTTTTAAACGTTTTTTGCACTACTTTAAATTTATAAAAAAAGTAAATTCCGGATATCTAACTGTATGACGAATAAAATATTTTATTAAGTATTTTGAAATAACACATAGAAGTTGAACATTTTCTTCAATATTGAGAGTTAATTAATGAATTAGTAAATTTCATTTAATCATAGTACTTTTATTTCTGTATGTTACACGTTTATTTATAGGTTTTTCTTTTATATCATTCTAAAATGATCATTCAAAATATTTTAACTGAGTTTGTGTACAGCATAAAGTTTTTATGGTATAAGGCATTTTTATATCTTAAGCAAAACTTGTGTTCCGTTAACCCTTTTGATAAGGAATGGGCCACATTTACCCTTGTCACACGCTAAAAACAAAGAAAACACCCAAGCATGCACCAATAGACCTAAATAAAATATACATAAATAAAACATTAAATTCATATTTTGTTATTTTAACAGCTATTTTTTTCCTAATATTTATTTAGCTGCTAAAAACTATTGTATAGGAAATACTGTTTTTCATTGTAAGATAATCTACAGATTATTACTGTATTTCTCAAATTTTTAACAAATTATCCAGTAAATTTTATTTAACAAAGATTCAAATATTACAAAACAATTATATTATTTTTAACAAATTGTATTAAATAAATTCAGACGAAATAGTGTCAGATATTCTTAAGTAAAAAGTGCTCACAATTCAAATAAATGTTCAGGAGAGAATTTCTTTTATTTTCAGCTTCAAATATAAAAAAGGTAATGATTTCTCGAAATTTTTCAATGGACATAGGTAACTAATCAAAAATGTATTGTTCAGTTTTAATCTAACTTATATGAAATCTCAATGAATAAGTAAAAATGCTAGAACATAATTTAGGCATAAAAAAAAAGAAATGGCAAAGAGTATTCATATTAATGACTTTAGTTTCGTTATATATATATCAATAAGAAATGATCATTTAGAATTATTCCTTTAAATGAGACCTCAAACATTCTTACATACATTTCTGTCATTAAGCTACGTTTCTCTTGGTTAAAGTTAAAATGAACCTACAAAATTATGTTGTAGACTAAAACCATAGCGTATTTCATGAATGTTTTATCAAGAAAAGAAAGGCTTGATTTTAAATTCATGAAATACACTTAAAAATGTATACATTATAAAAATATTCAATGATAAGCATTGAGATTAAGAGAGAAAATGTGAAAAACAGGTTCATTATATATATCCACGGTAATACGCTGATTTTAATTTAGTCATAAATCCGTTGTGTTAATGAGCTTAATGGTACATGTAAAATATAGTAATTATATGGTACATGTAAAATAATCAAGATTTATATTCTTAATATTAAATCTTATAATTATTGTAATTAACATGCATAAAAATATAATGGAAAATATGGTTTGCAAATTATAAAACATTTCTTGGTTGAAATAGAAATGTGCTTACAAATACAAAATTTAAATAATAACTGTAACTTTTATTCCTTATATTCACACTTATTCATCGTTTTTCTAGCGTTTTTTAAATATCTAGTAATGTATAATACCTTTGAAAGTCATTACGAGGCAATCGAATTAAATAAATCTTCATTTAACAATATAAAAATTAACCTTTTAATTAAAAAAATTGACAAGCATTTTACCATAATCTCTTAGTAGATGCAGATGATTCTAATTATGAAAAACTTTAATGATACCTCTTAAAATTTAATTAGCATTTATCAAAATATTAATTTTTATAAAATAAGGTTTCAAATGTATAAATAAAATAAAAATTTATTTAATTAAAGACAGCTTAAGCTATATGACAAAGTTTGCTTACATAAAATAGTAATATCTAAAGTATAGGGCAACACTCATTAATATGGCTTATGCTTATTTTGTATGCATCTTTAAATATATTTTACACATATTTTTATTTGTGGATTTTAAAATACCTTTCTGTATTTTAATATTGGATGTAGTGAAATATTTTACTTAATACAAAATATATTGTGAGTTAAATTAGCAATAAAACATTGTATTATAATATATATTACTCATATAAAATAATTCTTAGTATAAAATATAAAATATTTTTTTACAAATGTTGTCTTTTTCACATTAAACTAATATTTCTCTACCAATTGTCAAATAGAAATCTTAATAAATTTTAAATTTATAATCTATTTTGAAATGAATTTTCAAAATATCTTACTAATCTAAGGCTTTATTTTTTTCATAAAAATATCAGGTCATTTCTCGCTTTTGACTTGCAATCCAGCATTTGAAAAAGTTTGCATATGTGCTTTCTTTCAATTTTTTTTCACATAAAAATACTGTGAAAGCCTATAGTACGGAAATTTATCAACCTTTATATTTGTAAGTGTGATTGGAGCCCTTATATTTGCTATGAATATCTTTTCTTTGTATATCTTTTGTAAAATGTATTACCTGTTTTTTAATTAGAAGAGCTCTTTTCAAAACTTGAATGTTTCTTATGATATATTTAATGTATTTGAAATTTTTTATTGAATGTTTTTTTTTGTCAAATTATTACTTTCTTCACTTTTTCAAATAATGAAAATAAAATCACTCAAAATTGGTAAACATTATTTCTATCTCTTATGTATAAAATATTATTCCATTATTTTAAATTTATCACAACTTTGAGATTTTCAGTTAAAAATTTGAGAAAAAAAGCAGTTATTAATTCTTGATTGCAACATTTTATTTCACATAGATATTTCATAAGCATCAGGTACAAGACGATAATGAAATTTTAATTCCATAAATGTATTTAAATTAATTTAGATGTACTTTTCATTAATTCAAAAAATATTCTTTTGAATAAAAATAATTGATTAACTAATTTGCCACAAAGATTTTTGAGCTAAAAATATAAACATGTATCGTTATATTTCATGCAACTTATCATCAACCGTTCTAAAAATATTACTGTGTTTATTGTAAATATATGTCTACTTGAGAGTACATGTAAAAAAACCACTATCGGAAAAATAACATTAAGGAATTCAAAATTTTACAAATACAAGCATTTAAAATCACAAGACAAGAGTCACGTTCAGTGAATTATGAATAATTAAATGTTATCCTAAATATAAGAAAAAAATAAATGACAGAAATCTCATATTTTAAACTTTTTATTGTCCCTTAAAAATCTTTTCTTGAAATATGTGTCAAGTATTGAAAAATGTTGAAGTATAAATTAATTTTTCAGTAAAATCTGAAATTTATGACAACTAAATATGCTTAAAATGACAGGATTCTAAAATTTTTGTAATATGTATACAAAGTCAATGCATTAACTTTCGGAACTAATAATAAATTTTGATCTTTCGCAATATTTCTTCTGAAAATTTCATACTAACTATGTCTATAAATCAAACTTACACAAAAGACTTTCCAAGAGCTTATCAGGTTTTTTTGAATTGTTTGATGTTTTATATTTGAGTTAATTTATTGATTGCACCTTTGAATTTACTTCGTAAAAATAAATTGAGATATTTTTCTTTCCTTCAGCACCTAGAAGAGCTCCTCATGGAATAAGAGCAATTCCCATCTCCTCCAGATCAATTAACGTCTCATGGCAGGTAAGTAAAGGAGATGTTTAAATTTAGTATGTATTTAAAATATTTAAGTAGTAATTTGAAACTTTTTCTGCAAACCTGGAAAAGAAAGGTAAGGACAATGATATTTTTTGCTTAAAATGAGCAAAAATATTATGATATTATTGATTTTGAATATACTATCATTTTTATCTTGAATATACAGAGGAAAAATGTATTATACGAATCTTTAGAAATGAGGATTAAATGTTTATTTTAAAGTCAGTCGCACTTTATATAAATAGAAAAGAGTACCTGACTACGGATGGGGAGGACCTGGGTTCGAATCTTGGCTCGGGCTTGGATGTACTTTTTCTTTCTCTCTCTGTGTTTCTTGTCCTTTCCTCATATGATGGATGAATGAGGCCCACCCTATAAACGGATTTGAGGTGGGGTGGCGTGGGCGATGCTATTCTTATCTCCGTGATTGGTTCACAGGTGCTCACCGGGAAACGATAAAATGAGTAGCATTTTCGGCCTTGTTGCGGCAAATGGGTTAATTACTGAAATGAGCCAGCCATTAGAAACAAAAAAAATATAAATAGAAATATATACATATTACAACGGCGTTTAATGTTCTTTTCTAAATACCTATTCATGTTTGTAAAGTCCAAGATACTTTTAGTATGCATCTATAATCTATACTTATCAATTTAAAAAAATCCATACGTAATGAAATAATATTTCTAGGAATACATCTTTTATACAATCTTTTGAAACAATCTGCAAGTAATGTCTGTCTTTGAGCTTTCTGAATCATTTTATTGATGCATATAAGTTGAAATACAATAATTGGGAAATATTGAATTTTATTGATTTTTCTTTCAAACTGGTTTTGTTTGTCTAATATATTAACTTATACGAATTAAGAAGTGCTAGAACTTTAGGAAATCATTAACAATTGTAACAGTAATTCTATTGTTGTAATTCTGATAAATTTTGTAAATGCTTAACTTTTTTAAAAATTTAATTACATGCGTTTCAATGGATAAACATCATTTCTTCAATGTTCTCACGGTTTACTCTACTACTACACATAATTTTCTCCTTAAATTAATGAAGTAATCTTTCTTTTAAAATAAAATTTTCAAATAAGACAGTTTGTTTTTTTATTACGTTTTCACAAATATCCACATACATTTCTAATCCTGATGTAAGCAATTTTTATATACATTTTATATTCTATATAAAAGGTAGGGCAGATGGTTATTTATTTTATATGACATGAAAGTCTTACTTAGTTATTGAAATATAAAACTAAATAAACATCTTAGAATAATGAAAAATTATTCGTAATTATTGCAAGATTATTTTATTTTTTTAAAATAATAGGTAAAATTGCTTTTATTTTGAAATTATTTTCATATAAACTTTCATTTACATTCTTATTATTTAAAATTTTTCGTTAATATGTTTTCTCTTTTTAAAAGATTGCCTAATAAAACTGCCCTGTTTGTTAAACATTTGCAATGAAAGACACCAAAAAAAATCGTATATATTAAAAATAGTTAAACGTGACTAAAACTAATAAGAAATAAATTAACAAACATTTGCATTAGTTCAAACAAATTACTAAAATTCTGTTTGAATTAAATCAATTTATAAAATTATTGTTAATTAATAATGAAAAAAAGTTATTATTTTATTTTATTCTAAATAAATAAGAGTCTTTATAAATTGAAAAAAATATTCCTTATCTTCTACTTAATAATATTAATACGAATGATTCCAACGCTAATGTAAATATACTGACAAGAATGATTTCACTTTTGTTACTTATAATTACTTTTAAATAAAATTCTGAAATACTTTAATCAATAGCATATAAGATGTTATTAAGCGCACAATAATAATAACAATATATAACATTATTCTGAAATTAATTAATTAATTTTTGTAAGGAAAACTAAATTTAAAAATCATCAGCTATAAATAAAAGCACCCTTTTTTCTGACAAATATAAAACATCACATATAATAGATTTAATTGTTAGACAATAGGATTATATAGTTATGAATTAAAAGAACATTATTAATTACCAGCTTATCATAAAATATATTTTAAAAAAAAAACAAATTCAAAAATAACAAAAAAAAAAAAAAAAAAAAAAAAATTCAGAAGCGAAATTTAAAAAAAAAAAAAAAAAAAAAAAAAACAAATTCAGAAGCGAAATTTAGCAAAATAATAAATGATAAAAAAACCATATAATCTTTCAACATTGTGCTTCCTGAATTCCTGTCGGAAATTGGTTTTTTAGTTCGCATATTTTGTTTTAGGAAACTGAATTTCCGACTTTCTGTCTGATTTTATGAAGGTAGAGAAAAATCATTGCATCCGATATTTTATAAATTTTAATTAAATTTTGTAGGTAGTAATTTTTATTTGAAAAAATTATTAAAACAAAAAGATAGCTGTTGTTAATTATAGTATAATATTTCATGATTAGTAAAAATTCAAATGAGAAACATTTTAAACATCATATTTTTTGGCGCACTTGAGGAAATAAATTAGCAAATTTACGATAGAATTTTCACATTTGTCTATAAAAGCAACAAGTATGAGCAAAAATGTAACAAAAATATAAAATATCTTAATTAAATTACATATATTAAGATATTATACATTTAACTTTTATTCAAAATTTTTAAACTGAAAGTAAATGTATGCAGTTTTCAGTCCAAACACAAAAAGAGTAATTTAACTATTTGCAATTCATTATTAAAAAACAGTTCAACGTTATTTAGCACACCTGCGTAGAATATAAATATCGAAGGATTTAATTATTTAATTAAATAATATATATATATATATATATATATATATAAATATATATATATATATATATATATAGTACAATATTTAATACAATTATTGCAATTAATGAAAGTACAAACATTAATGAAATAAAAAGTATAATCTTGAATACACCTCATATATTATCATAACGATTTATTATAACTATAATTCCAAAAAATATACATTGAAAGTTAAAATGCAACAGTTTTATTATTAAAAGGTAAAACAGTGTGTATAAAAATTAGAATGGGAATTCAGTTAGTTCGAAACAAAGTCAAACCTGTAAGGGAATGTTTTTTGCTACTTTTGGGTGAAAGGGTGTCATGCAAAACATACTAGAAATGAAATCAAAGCTATGCCATATTTGTATATAAAATACCTTGTATTTTAATCTTGAATACTATTTTCACTTTAAATACCAAAATACATTTTTTTAAAAAAACATTAGTTTAAGCAAATGTTTAGGAATTGTTTGATTAAATCATTTATAATAGTTT
>JAPDSC010060454.1:0-12559 GCA_026290005.1 Latrodectus geometricus
TTTAGGCACCAAAAATGCACACACACTTAGAGAATTAGTAATTTAGGCACACACCGAAAATGTACACACACTTAATAACAACCTAATGAGTATCAATAAATTGACAACATTTAATATTCATAAATTCCGGATAAATATGTATCAATGGAAAGAGGTTTTAAAAAGAAATTTTATTTAAGTTTTTTTAATGAAATTTTCTTTAATTTAGTATTTTAAGTCATTTAGTTATAATATTCCTTATTCAAGTAGTTTTTAAACAGGTCATTAAACATTTCTTTTTTGTATTGCATTTTGAAAATTTTTAGTACAAAATGAATATTTGTGAAGTGAAAGTTCAAAGTAATCGTTAAAATAATTAAAAAAAGGATATTTCTAAAGTTAAAGTTCAAAGATTAATCGTTATAATAATTAAACAAGAATTCTATTCTATACTTCTTTCTCTGAAGCTGCTTTCACCTAACAAAGTGATCCCAGTGAAATCAGATAATAACGAAACAAGTTTCCCTGACCTCACAGTGCCTTACAGAAAAAGAGACAACAAATTTTAAGTGGAGTTGTTTTTTGTTGCTAGTTAAACATTTTCTTTTAGGTTATGCTAACATCTTCATTTTCATCATCCAGTAAAACTGGTAAATCATTGATAATGGGTTTACTGTCTGGATTCATTGTTTATGGAAGTGACGCAATTTTTCAAAGTGATTTTCTATGAGAACTCAACATCCTTGGCCCATAGGAAATATTTGAAAGTTAAAAGAGATATAATTTGGAACGTGAGAGCTGTAGAGGTCATGACCTTTTCTTTTAAATAAAGGGATACATGTCTTCCTAAAGCGTGATAAATGTTGTGATTGTTCAAAACACTGTTGCCAACAAAGGAAAACAAGTATCTGAACTTTGCAGATATCTTTTTAGGTGTTCCGCTAAATATTTCGAACAAATAACTATGACTGCGTGAACCCGATTGGTTCAAAGATCATTTTTACTCATTTTTCACTGTTTCTCTCACCATTTATGAAGCTGTTAACCCATTTTATCACACCAAAAAGCGCGTAGACAAAACAATGCTAAGTTTGATCCAGTCTATGTAAGGAATATCTTTATTCTCTAAATTTAAAAACTATAATCTCTATCTATAAGAAATGAATTTTTAAAACCTAAAACCCAGGAATAAAATGGAAAATTCTTAAATTTATTTTAGTGATTCCTTTCCTTATGCGCAAATGGATGATGTGTTTGTAACTGTTTACATTGGAATTTCAATAAGGATTATGTTATTTTATAACATGTTATCGCTAAAAGAAATGTAAATTTATTCATTTATTAGCATCTTGCATATGCGTTTCTCCAAATTCTTTTTTAACATGGGAAATTGAGCAACGCGTTGATACATAATGTACAATGCAAAACATCTAAATATCGTTAGACTATACTTTAGGGTGCCCCTTTGATTCTCGTCAAGTTATGATCACGGTAGATCGCCAAACTGGTCAAAACCGAATTGTCTTCTGATTGGTAAAGATTCAGTCGAGGCTCTGATTGGTTTATCGTTTTTAGAATTTTGAAAATCCCTCTGACGTTGCGTTATTTTTTAATGTTCAACCATACCTGTTAGCAGTGTAATCGACTCAAACAGGAATGGCGCCTAAACAAATCGCCAAGTTCACCAAAGGGCACCCTAAAGTATATTTTTATCTATATTTTTAATGTTAAAACAGAAATTAAACAGAAATTTTTAGTAAGGTTTTTGCCTTGGTAATAAAACAGATGGGATATGTTATTAACTAACTTCTACATAATTTGATCGTAGTTTAATGCAACTTATTTGGCACCTCTTTCATATCTTTTATGCTTTGAATATAAAGAAAAACAACAAATGGGGCACAATTTAACTCAGAAAATATCTTTTAAAAATAATTTCAATAATTTAAAATTGGCGTAAAATAATTAAAATTACTGTAGAATTTATTTCTATCATAAATAGAGATTTTGCAATTGTTTTTGTCACTGTAGATTTTTGAAATGCCTTTTCATTTCATTATTTCTTTGTTAAAGAAATTTATCACACATGTTAATTATTTGGTTATACTATGGAAAAGTTAATATTATCAAACTTTATAAATAAGCAATAGTAGAAGCTATATAATCTCAGAAAATTATAATCTTTTGCATCCAAAATTTGAAATCTTATGATTTCTGCAAAATAAAGTGAAAATAAAATATTTGCTTATGAAGGAATAAAAAAATCTCTTTTTTGTCTGAGGGGGGTGGGGATATTCTATATTCTTTGGACGGACCTCCCCTAGGGCGTTTATATTATGCTATAAATGTTAAGCACCTTTGGGAACATTAAAGCTCCATTCTCTATTTTTAAAAAATGTATGGCACTTAAGTTAAATGCACAATAGTTACTAAAGGATTCATAATATGATAGTAGAATGGTTTTTCATTCCTAGCTTTAAAACTGAAGAGCATTCATTGAGACACAACTATCAATATTATTTAATTAGTTAATACTGCACGGTTGGAAATTTCTTAAATAAAATAACCAGAAACTAATTTAAATTTAAGCAATTGTACATTGCATTCCCACATTTTATCTCCAATGTCACGTAATATTCGGTGCGCTGCTCCACTTTATCCTCTTTCAACTGAACCACAATTTCGGCGTGGATTCCGACTTCTTCAATACACACATGCCATAGGTACCCATTTATAGGTTATCCAACCATTCATACTCCATTCCTACAAGGAAAGGACAAAAGAGAGAGAGAAAGTAAATCCATGCCCGAACCATTCATGGGATTCGAAAACAAACCAGCCTATCCGCAGTCAGGCACGTTGACCCCTAGACAAGATGGACGTCTAGCATATCCATAATAAGTATGATTAACTTCTTTTAAATATTAGCTCTAATTTTCTTTTACTAAATCATAAAATTATCATTTCCATTAAAATTTAATCCGTCTAAAAATAATTATAAATTTATTGACATACTCATGTAAAAAAATATTATATAAATTACATCAATAAATATAATATAAATATATTTTTCTAGATATATTTCAATATAAAACGTTTTTCATTCACTTAGAATTATAAAAAAACACAAATGTCACTATACCTGTTAGAAGAATCGTATATTATATTGTGAGGGGTTGATTAAAAATTAAATTTTTCCCTTACAGATACCAAACTGGATTATAACATTAATGTTAAAGAAGAGAAAAAAAGGTGAAAGTTCACACTCGAAATCACGTTTTCGCAATTAGAATTCAATTCCATTCGAGCATTTACCACTTTCTATCCACAACATGAATCCCTAATGAAATCCATCTTCTATTTTTGATCATGCTATTATAAAATAGGAAAGAAAAAGTGGGAATGTACATAAATATTAAGGAGTGTCCACCAACCCAAATCGCTTTCATTATATTTGTGAAGCGATTGCGTGATAGGTTTATTTTTGGCAACGCATTATTCACTTGTTGACGAATTTCTCCCGTTTTGTTCGGTGATTACATTGCTATTTATGTATGGGAATATAGCTATTTGTGTTGGGTCACTAAATAAGGAGTTATTTCAATTTGAAGTTTCCCCCAATATTAGATTCATAATATTTCTATCAACAGAAGTTCAGATAATGTTTTCGTAAATAGCTATTTCAAAAAAGTTATCAGACACTTGAATTTTTAACAGAGATAATGTACCTAAAAGCACTCCTCAAAGTCAGATCAACATATAAATGTCTGAAATATAAATCAGAAAAAGTATAATATTATTATTATTTAAAAAATAAATAAATAAAATTATGACAAATTCAATATTTAGCTGAAATTAGCGAGCAATTAAAAATTTAAGTCGGTCATTTTGTATTAGAAGTGATATGGATAAAAAAATAAGTTTATATTTTTTTCCAATTAATACACTTTTTTTGCTGTCGGGAATTGAAATTTTAATATTTAATTCTACATAAAATACATTTTTATTATTAGTATACAATGTACCTATAGTTTGTGGCACTTAACCCATTTCTATTTAACATATTTGGTAGTTGAAAATGGGTGAGGTGATATGGAATTAATTTGTACAAAATTTAATGATGAATTACTTACTGTTATTAGCATTCCTCAAAGATATCTAGAAAAAGGAAAAACCAACAATTAAATAAAGTTGAAGTACCCTATATTAAGGGGGTAGTATCCTAAATATATGGGTAGGTAATTAGGAATTATTTACTGTTATAAGCATCCCTTAAAAGGCATTTAGAAAAAAAAACCCCAACAATTAAATAAATTTAAAGTACCCTAATTAAGGGGGTAGGCAATGATGAATTATTTACTATTATAAGCTGTTATAAGGCATTTAGAAAAGAAAAACCCAACAATTAAGTAAATTTGAAGTATCCTAAATTAAGGGGGTAGATAATGATGAATTATTTACTATTATACATTTACTCAAAGACATTTAGAAAAAGAAAAAAACCAACAATTAAATAAATTTGAAGTACATTAAACTAAGGGGGTAAGTGTAAAAAAATGGATAGAAAAGCAAATTTTTCAATTTTAATGTTTTAAATAAATATTGTTATTTCTGCTCCTAATGGTGCTAAAATTTTGATTCCATCTTCCCTAGAAGTACTTTATTTTTATTTTTAATTTATGGAATTGGAATGTATTAATTATACATAATTTTTATGTTAAATCTTGTTTTTCTTAAAATGGTGTTTTTTACTAATTAAATACACTTACTTATTAAATACATAATAACTTAATAAACTTCTCAAATATGATATTTTACACATTTAAATAAGGATTTTTTTCTATGTAATACTTTCGTGAAATTTTTAACTTAAATTGTTTGAATCTTTAGGTTTGATAACTTAAAATGTTTGATAATTTTAACGATGAAAGTGAAAAATATACTTGTTTTAGTATAGTTAATAACTTTTTTTTAAAAAAAAAGTAAATAAAAGTTTAAATTACTGTGTTTAAATTATTTTAAAAATGCGCCTTTAATCATAAAAAGAAATTTCAAACAATTTGGTTGTTATAGATATTTTTAACTGTTCACTAAACCGAGGAAATTTTAACATCATCGGTATAGGAATTTCGTTGCGACTACCTACCCTCTTAATTTACCTAAAAACATGCAGTCGTAACAATTATAATGGAAAATGTGTGCGTATGTGTTGTAAATAAGGTAAACAAATTAACCAGTTATCATGCATACATAAATATATTATTTTCAGTCAAATGTGTTTGCAAGATATTATTAAAAAAGCAATTATCGCGTTAAATATATTATTAAAATATAACCCAATAACTAGTTTCGCCTCTATAATACATATTATTATAATAGCTGAAAAATTGATGTGAATTTTACATGTGGCTGCAATATTTTTTCCTACTCGTACTTTTAAGGGCATTTGATCACATTAGTGATTATCACATCAGATTGGTTTCTTTAAAAACGAATAAGAAACAGAAATCATTGCTAACTTTAATATGCACTCTCTATAATATACACTATTTCTTATAGACTTTAATGTCACAAATAATATACATATGGACCATTAAAACTAATGCATTATTAAAAATAACACAAAGTATACTAGAAACAACAAGCATTTAAATTTTCAAGACATTTGGAACCACAGATCTTTGGAAATCAGTGCGCAAAATAACATTTATAGAGCAGCAATAACATCAATTATACATCTGATCATTGATTGGTATAAACAGGTACACAAAAGCCCATACATACAACTTCATTTTAATGCCCAGTTCGTCGAAAGTAGACCAAATCCATCAGTAATCACATGGTTTTTTTCATCTGATTACTGACGGATTTGGTAATCAGACATTTGTGAGAGGCCTGGTGAACATACAGGCCAGGGCAACACTGAACATTTTCTGCTCCAAGGAAGTTCCATACACTAATTATGCATGAAGCATTGAACTGTACAAACTTTCTCAAAGCTATAATAAAGGTTAAAGATGTGGTTTTTAACAAACTATTCAAAGTGACGATGGTGGAAAAGAAGTGACTAAGGCGTTTATAGTGACAATGACGTAACAATGGCAGTTACTACCATTTGAAACGTTTTTACTTTCATGAGCCAGTAAGACGAAGATCAAATGCAAGTTGCGTGTTCTTCATAATGTTGTCTAACACAAATGCGATAATCATGATGCTATGAACATAATCAAAATTTGTTGAAAATACATTGAATGTACGTAAAGCTATTCTTGCGTTCAAATTCATGCTTCATCATACCATTGAAGGTAGTGTCAAGGGTAGTCGAAGCAATGTATGAACCAATTTTGCTAGTTCATATTCACACAATTGTATGAACATTTCTGTCCTGTAAGCGACCTAAATCCTATATCTTGAACCAGGTCTCGTGACCTTATATTGCCTATTAAAGTAATACGGATAATATGCCTATCAATTTTTCTGTTAATGAAATATATACATAGTTATGCAGACGATTACGGGATAGCTTTTTAGAGTTAACGAGTTTTGAGTGCTCACTTATCACCAAGCACCTCATAATTTAGGGTCACGATCAGGTAAAGAAATATACCTAAGTTGGTACTGTTCTCTTCCCATCCACGTCACACCAGAAGAAGGATTTTGGACATAACAGATTAATGTAGACACGTTACTAGCCCACGAATACCAGGGATTGAAAATGTGGTCAGCTAGTCGTTAATGACAACGGGCCATTGTGATTCAAAACGATCTGTATGACCATCAAGAAATTTTGTAGTACAAATTTTATTGATAATCACAGAATCTCGACCGATGGGAAATATAAATATTATGATAATATAAAACACAATGACAGCAAACTGCAAACCGATTTTTGTCAATTGGCACAGATTGTCCTTTTTGGACCTTGTGCAACAAAACCTAATCAACCAATCGACTTCTGTCAAAGACGTACTGGCGAGTATTTCTCCTTCTAAAATGATCCATCTCAATACAACTTTTCAATTTATAATAATGTTCAAATGTAAATTGTGAATGAGAAACCACAGTATTGCCCCAATTCTAACATCAGTGTCCCAAAAATCGATTTTACATGATTATGTTTTGTCCCCCTTATGATGAGCAATTTTATTATGAAGCTGTCTAGTTTATCTTAATGCCACATTGCTTTTTAAAAGGTGTGTAATTTAAACTAATATATTCGCCATTTTTAAAATCGCTATGAAAAGTATATGAATAAATTACATTATTTAAAAAAGATAAGCATTTCAATATAAGTACTTCATCACACTCAAATATTAATCAATTTTCCTTTAAGTTCTTTCAAAAATTTATTAAAAAAATGTCATGATGTCTTTACTGACCTTATTTTGATTGAAAAGTATTTCTAAGCATTTTTTACTTTTCGTAACCCAAAATAATTTATTAATTTTTATTGTATTTTATGCATATCATTTTAAAAAGCATTATTAAAAATAACTTTTAATTGTTTTGTTGACATAGTTCTTTTGTCCAATGCTGAATAGTTCTTTGAAAAGTCAACAACCTGTTACATAATTTAAAAACATATGGTTACTAAATTTATTTTCCAAATGCGCGCAAAATTAAAAAAAAAAATAATAACAATGTCACTTTGAAACTCTCAATAAAATTTATAATCTATGTATATTTATTTAAAAATAACTAATTTAAAATTTTTACACACGAAGTATATTTAATTCAGAAGAGGAAATATTCTTCTAAATATAACATAGACAATTTTTATTACTATCTCTTTTTAATAATTTGTGATTATAAGTTTTTATCGTAGAAAAATATTTGATTGTTTAGAAAGTCATTTCGTTTTTCATACTTGGATCAGAATTTGCTAATAAAAACCAACCACTTAATAAGTGTGGAATTATGTTAGTACCAGAAAAAAGACAAAAGGTATTGGACTAAAGTTGACAGTACACAATTCAACGAAACATATGTCCGCGTTATGTTTTTAACTTTCATAAAAAGGAAATTAATTTCCGAACATCCAAGCAGTTTATGGTTAAAAATACATTCTCGCACGGTGGTTTAATACAATTTTACTCTTGTAAAAAAATAATAAAAATACGCTACTGGCCATTAAAATTGCTACACCAGGAAGAAATGTAGATAACAAAATGATATTTATTGGATAACTTTATTATACTAGAAATAACAAGTGATTTAAATTTTCAAAACATTTGGCTGGATAGATCCCGAGAAATCAGTACCCAGAACAACCACCTCAGGCAGTAATAACAGGAGTTATACGCCTGGGCATTAAGTGAAACAGAGATTGGATTGCGTGTACAGGTACAGATGCCCATGCAGCTTCAACACGATGCCACAGTTCATCAACCGTAGTGACTGGCGTTTGGTGACGAGCCAGTCGCTCGGCAACCATTGACCAGACGCTATCTATTGGTGAAGGATCTGGAAAACGTGCTGGTCAGGGCAACAGCCGAACATGTTCCGTATCAAGGAAGGTCCGTACAATACCGGCAACATGCGGTCGGGCATTATCCTGCTGAAACGTAGGGTTTCGCAGGGCTCGAATAAAGAGTAGAGCCAGGGACCGTAACACACCAGGAATGTAACGTGCACTGTTCAAAGCACCGTCAATGCGAACAAGAGGTGACAAGACGTGTATCCAATGGCACCCCATACCATAACGCCAGGTGATGGGCCAGTATGACGATGACGAATGCACGTTGCCAGTGTGCGTTCACCACGATGCCACCAAACACGGATGCGACCATCATGATGCTGTACACAGAACCTGGATTCATCTGAAAAGATGTCGTCTCACCATTCGTGTGCCCAGGTTCGTCGTTAATCACACTATTGAAGGCGCTCTTGTCTATGACGCAGCGTCAAGGGAAGCCGCAGCCATGGTCTCCAAGCTGAGAGTCCATGCTGCAGCAAACGTCGTCGAACTGTTCGTGCAGACACTTGTTGTCTTCCAAACGACCCCGTTTCTTGACTCACGGCTCGTGACGTGGTTGCACGATCCATTACGGTCATGCGGATAATATGCCTGTCTTCTCGGCTGCTAGTGGTAGGTGGCCGTTGAGATCCCGCATGGCGTTCCGTATTACCGTCCTAAACTCATCGATTCCATATTCTGCTAACTGTCATTGGATCTCGACAGACGCAAGCAACAATACTGTGATAAGATAAACCGCAATCCCGGTACGCTACAATTCGACCTTTATCAAAGTCAGAAACGTGCTGGTACGCATTTCTCCTTCTTACACTAGGCATCACAACAACTTTTCACCAGGCAACAAAGTTCAAATGCAATTTGTGTATGAGGAACCGGCTGAACAATTTCCTCATTTAAACACAATGTAGGTGTCGCTACTGGCGCCTGCTTTGTCTGAATGCGCTGAAAAGCTAATCATTTGCATATCACAGCACCTTCTTTCTTTCGTGTAAATTTCACGTCTGTAGCATGTCGCCTTCTTGGTGTAGCAATTTTAATGGCCAGTAGTGTATAATAGAAATTATATTTCAGAATTTTTTAAGCTTAAAAGCAGTCACAGTTTTCAAAATTATATAAACTGTTGCTCTCTGAAATTTTTACCACATGACAGGAGGTTGCAACAAATGTTTCAAGCTTGTATAAATTGTATATCCAATTGCAGTATGCAAAAGATTAGAAAATATGAGGATATATTGTGCTTAAAAGGAAAGATTTTAAATAACTGATTTTTTTCGCAATTATATCGTACATTATTTTCTCGAAATTTTATATGCAATATATATATATATATATATATATATATATATATATATATATATATATATATATATATATATTCTGAAAATTTAATCTTTCCCTTTAAGAACAATGTAAATAATATATTTGCTAATCATTTGTATATTGCAACTGGGTACACAATTCGTACAAGCTGGAAACATTTGTTGCAACCTGAAAAATTTCAGAAAGCATCAGTTTATATAATTTTTAATATTGTGTATAATTTTTAATATGAATAAGTATGAGTATTATACGATAAGTATGAAATATTCATATATATATATATATATAACTTACGATTATATATGAATAAATATGAGTATTATACGATCAGCATGATATATTCATATGTAACCTACGATTACATATGAAGAAGTATGAGTATTATACGATAAGTGTGAAATATTCATATATAACCTACGATTATGCTTGAATAAACATGAGTATTATAAGTATAAAGAAACTCTCGCAGCAACGGGACTAGTTTAATTAGGGTTCAATGAAAACGTGGATGTAAATAAACAACTATCTTGGCTCGAACAATAACCCAATCTTAAAATAATTGAACCTTTTATGGTCAATCTTCGAACACTCAATACGGAATTGATATATTCTTACGGCCTCATTCCAAGTTAATTTCGAAATCTGTTTCAAAATTCAGTAAATTGAACTTTCTTGGATTAAATTTTTTGAATATCTAGTTTTCCCACTATTAAAAGGCATTGTTTACTTCTTAAAAAACTGAATTTAAACTTTTAAAGTTAAGTTTCAATTTAAGAATTCAAATCAAGGAAGAAACTATAAAGTTTTCAAATTTTTGCGTCTGGAAATCTGTTTCAAAATAAGCTGAATTTCTTGGATTGAAACTTTTAAATATCAAGACAATTTATTTCTTAAGATTGAGTTCAAATCTATCATGGAATAACAATTTATACTTTTCTTTAAATTAAGAATTTGAATAAAAAGAAGCTCGATTTCGTATTTTCCATTTTTGGAATATTAGATCGCTGATTCGAAGCCTCGTCTGTCTAGTTTAAATATTTTTATTCAAATTATTTTTACAGCTGTAGTGTATGAAAGAACTGAAGCACAGACCCAACCTTGATATTCAAATACCTAAGAAAAACAGCCATGGCGAATACATCAATAAGCTAGTAAGCGCTATTGTTTATGAAAACCATACTAGCATATACCGCTCTGTGACGTTGACCTAAATAAAGCAGAGAGACCGCTGGGTGCTTGGCGTTGTGAAAAAAGAATATCTGCCAATTAAAACAGGAAAAAGCGCCACTGACCTAGAAGAAAAATCGAAAAGGACCGTCACCATCGGTTTGGGTGAAAGTTTATTGGCCTCATTTCTTTTTTCTCTTTCCTTGTATCTTCCAGAAGCGACCTTGGAGTTGTTCCCTCCCCTCTTGGGAATCACTTGTCCTCACGCGTTCCGGGTTCAAACTGAGGAGTTGGAAATCGCAACAAATGAAGGATAACGATTACATAACTTTATTTACGATTTTATTGCCAGAATGAAATGTGGAATCTTTACCCTAATTCTGGCGACTTTTTTCTGATGATTTACGAATTCGACCAAATATTTTGAACGCCAATTGGGAATAAGTTTGATTTAATCACTAAATTTCTGCCAGGTGTTTTCATTCGCACATTTTGTATTATCGTAGCTTAACAATTTCCTGTTTCTCGTAGTTAAATCATTTTTAATATATTAGCTATTTATGTCTAATAAATTTCAAAATAAATAAATTTATTTTCTTTTGTCTTCTTTTGTGAAACAATTTTTTATCGGGAGATTTAATTACAGACATAAAAATTTATGTATTGCTTTTCATGTGAGATAGATTGATTCTAAACTACCTTAAATTGAAGACTGCAGAGAAATTGAAAATGCTTTCAAATCTTCCGAATATTTCCCAAAACTAATTATAAATAACGATTATAGTAATATTAAAAATTACAGATTGTAGCATAATTTAAAAATAGTTTAGAAAATAAATGAATGTAAAAAATTTGATTTTCAAACTAATTCAGAAATTTATTGTAAAATTTTTTTAAAAAAAAGCAATCATTAGATTTAAATAGGGTTGTTTTGTTTAATAAAACAACCTAAATGCGGGTAAAAAATGCGTAGAAAATATTACCATCTTATCCTACAATTATTTTTCTTTATAATTTAATACTATCAATGTTCAAATAACCGATATAAATGCATAGTTAATGTCAAAAAGATTTTTTTTTTTAAATTTGATATCAATAATTAAAAAATTGCTCTTATACGACTAAAAATTATATTAATCTAAAAATGATCATTGGTAGATATAATTTTAATTAACTTTAAGATACATAGTTAATATTTCTTACTCTTTCATTGTTTAAAAGACACGTGTTAATGTTTACTTTTTGATACATTTTGTATAATTTGTTATAATACATTCATTGTATGTTTGAAAATTTCAAACTTTATTCTTAGTGAATGTAAATAAAATGATATATATTCTTGTTAAAATTGAATAATACTTTAGTTTTTCACAAGTGAAGTACAAAAATTGTAAAGCTTACAAGTTAAGCAGATAATTAAGTGTCAAAAAGTATTATGGAAATCTCCGGTTGAATCATTCCGGTTTTTTAAGAATAAATGTGAATCAAATCTTTAACCTTTGGATTCTAAAAACTCTACTTTGGCAATTCATATATGCCTTCACTTTCACACGTCATATATATATATATATATATATATATATATATATATATATATATATATATATATATATATAT
>JAPDSC010060461.1:0-30463 GCA_026290005.1 Latrodectus geometricus
TAATTATTATTAACTAAAAATATAATCTTAAGAAATCAATCAAAACGAAATAGAAATTTTTTGAAAAATTGTTTGTTTAAAGAAACATTTGACCTTTTTTTTTTTTTTTCCCCCGAAAGCCACTTGATTTAAATGGACAATGATTGTTTTTCGGACGTGCAGGAGACTGTATACTACAAATGCTCGAAATGAATTTGAAACAAACGTGTATAATTGTATAGAATGCTGTATTCTGTTATATATATATATGTAAGCTTTACTCGAACCTTTAAGAATGTAACCTTAACTTGTATTATTCATTTTTAACTAAGAAAAAACTAGTTTTTAGTAAAATGTGGAAAAACTGTTAACAGATGAATGGCAACGATTGACTTCATAGAATGGCAACGATTGTTCTAGTTTCAGTTTGCTGTCGTCTACTCGTCTTGTCAAAATGTCAAACAAAAATGGTAAAACTGCAATTTCTGAAATTAATCATGAAATCCAAACTGTTTATGAATACTGTCTTGCGGCAGGTCTAACTCATGAAGAAATTGTTGAAAAAGCTAAGCCATTGCTTTTGCCGGTACAAAAGATAGAATGGAAGAAAAAATTTACAATGATTCTCAAGATCGGCATATGTTGTCTTGCCATTTCTTATACCCTTTCTTCTGAGGCGGTATCAAGATCATTTTTAACCAATACTCGGTACATCATGTTTAAGGTAATAAAAGTAAAAGTAATTTTGAAACTTTTTGAAGAATTTACTTATATCTTGTAAAGAGTATGCTTTAAACCAACAAAATGTCTGAATTTGTACAAACTGTATAAATAAATTTTTGATTTTTTTTTTCAGGATATATTTTCGAAAGCTTTAAAATAAAAATTAAATTTAGTATGAAAAATAATAGTCCTATTTTGAAGAAATTTCAATAAAAGCTAATGAAATATATATATATATATAAATTCTTTTCTTAAAAACTGCTTACTATTTAAGAAACTAAGAATAATGAAAGGGAATTCTATAAAGTTCGAATTCATTCATAAATAATAAAAATTAATATAGGTTCGTTAAACACGATTTTTTTAATAAAAATTACATATATTTTTGTAATAAATAAAGCCAAATACTTTCCTTCTCCCACCTAAAATTCATTGTAATTTTGGAAAACAGAGGAACGAAAACTCTTAAAACTCTCATATAATTTAAAATAAACATGCTGCCAAAATTTTGTGTATGAATAGCTTATATGAAGCTATTAGGGAAAGTATAAATATATAAATTATTCAATGAAATTGTTTCCAAATTGATATTTGTTTAGACCTTAGGAAAGCTTATGTTATAAGGTTACTTTATTAAAAATACTGAGAAATTTTTATCAGTGATAAGGAACTTTTTAATCATTATTATATATTTATTTTAATGCATAATATGCTTCAATCTCAGATGTTAACGTTATCTATTTGATGATGAAAAAAATGTTTCAATTTTGAAAAATTTTTTTTAATCTAATAGGTTAAGATTCAGTGTATTCTTATTAATGTTTTCAGGCTTTATTTAGTTAAAAATATCTTAGCTAAAGAGTAATTAATTTATTATAGTACCAATCATATTCCGCATAAGCATTTCCTTGCATTTTAAACAAAGTGAAAAACGGAAAGCTCAGCATAATTTATACATTAACAAACAGAATTACTTGAAAATAACTATAATAATTAAATATCATTAATAATAAATTTAATATAAATACTAAAACATACAAATTCATAGATTTGAAAAGTATAAGTGACACTCTATTAACTGTAAAATGTAGATTATTAAACTTTATCTTTCATAAAATTTCATACATAATTACATTTTAATTTGTAATATTTCAATATATTTTATTTATTTTTAAAAGATTCTTCCATTTTGGGATTGGACTGATTTGTATTCTGAGAACTGTTTGTTGGACAACCCATTTTATTCAAATGATGAAGTATATAAATTTGATTGCAAAGTAAGCATATTTGAATATTTCTATTTTATTAAACTTAATGAAATTTGTAATGTAAGCAATCAGTTTTATCAATTTTCTATGTTTCTGAATATCGAATTCTTTTACTATAAAAAATGTTCCAAATAAAACTAAACAGAAAAATATATTTTATATTAGTTAATACTGGAAATAAGTTTTGCTTTCACTTTCTTATTTTTAATCAAAGAGAGATGGATTAATAGCTTTGCTAAACATCTTCAAGCCATTAATTGATTTTTTTGCTAGGTTTTGTTTTTCATTCCAATGTAATGCCAGTTAAAATTTAGCTTTTGTTTTTGATATTTCATTTGACTTATTTTAAATTTAGGAAGAACCCCATTTAATAACTTTTCATAATATATAATAATGTTTATAAACTTTGTTAAATTTTTCAAAAACTAAAAGAAAATTTAAAATCATTATTAATAATAATATTTTGAAAGAAAAGATAACTTAATTTTGAAGTTTAATTATATTAGTGACAATCATTTTGTGTATAATAAATTCATGATTTATTATTAAAAAATAAATTTTAAATTGAAAACTTAGTATTAAGCTATTAATTTGTACATGCTTATATATAAATAGGCACAGATTACCTTTTTTAAAATAAATAATCATATAGTTATTTATTTTAACACCATAATTTTGTGTCAAAAATCAACATATGGAATTAATGTAGATAACTTTTTTCTAATACACTTTAAAACTTTAAATCAAGTAATTTTTCCATTTAATTTTATTAAATATTATAATTTCATATTGTGCATTTTTTTCCCTGAAAAGAAAATCTTTTTCAATAGAATAATGCTAAGAAATACAAAATAAAAAAGAGCATTAATGTATAGTACAAACTCAATATTTATCTATTTTATTTAAATGTGTGTTTAAAAAATTTACATAATATTTATATTTTTTCTTATCATTTTATATTCACATTAATTCATCAAAAATATTTTATCCATGTTTTCAGCAAGCTTGATTTTTCTTGTTATCAATAAATAAGGATTTGTATAAAATTATGTTCTCATTATAAGTTTCTTGACACTATTTACAGGTATTTGGACTGTTTACAGATGTTTAGATTATTAAGTTTAATGAATATAAACCTTGAAATAAGGAAAAGGATAATATTTTAACAAATATGGAGATTATATTTATGACATAGAAGTCATGTTCACATTGTAATTTATCGCATAATTTAAGCAGAAAACTATTCGTGAGCGGATTTTTAAAAGATGTGACGAAAATGCATTTCATATCATCTCTGTTGTAGCTTTTTTAATTAAATTTGCTTACTTTATATCGAGGGCAAATTTATTTGACCTTGGATTTACTGCTTATAGGAAAGTTTAACAATACCTAAATTCTACTTTCCAGTATTTTTTCTAAAAGAAATAATTTGTAATCTTTCTAATTAGAGTTGAATCTTTCAAATAATAGTTTTCTTTCTTTATTACTACTTGAAACGAAAATTTACATTATGAGCTTTAATTACTATTGAAAATAAATGCTGATTGGTAATAATTTTGTTGGTTTACCCCAAAAGTTACCTATAATTGCTTCCCTTTTGGTTTTAAGATACTTGGCATTAGATTTATCTTTTAAAGCCGAGAAGATTTTATTTTTTCTAATGATTTTATCTGATAGGAAATAGTTTTCTCTTTTGGAGACTTCCGTCATTTTTTGCAGTCTTTTTCAGTTATTTTTCGCAGTTTATTTTGAGTTCAGCAACTCTTTTGTACAAAATTGGCTAAATAAAAATGTTATTAAATTACAAAGGTAATTAACTAAAAATTGCTTAATTGAAATGTAGTTGCAATTAAATAAGTTAATCAATCCATTATATTTGTCCTTTTAGTAAAATTTTCTTTTTATAATCTTAAGTCTAAATGAAATGGGAGTGTAATAATTAATATTCATATGGAATAGCTATTATCTTACTATAACTTCCTGCAGATCTCATAACTAATATATAGCTAAATTTTGATTGTCGGTTCAAATTATGAGCTCCATTTTATTCAATTTTATTGATTTTAAGGTGATTTGTTTTAAATAGTATAACTTATTCATAAGTTAATATAGTTGACATCTATATGCCCAATTGAATCAGGTACAGCAAATGGTATTCTGTGATTCATATAATCTGGACTGATATTATAATTAATGTTTTGTAACTATTACATGAAGTGCGATATAATTTTGTGTCAAATTTTCTTTAGTTTAATTTTTCTTCTGTAACATGAGATTAGTACTACTATGCCATTGTATGTTAACCCAATAAAATTTTAATTTGGGTAGTGAATAGTGACTAAAGTGACAAAAAAATACAACTAACTTGAAGTAATTAATTTCATTTGAATATTTTAATGGCACTTAAATGTAACATTAGCAACTTTATTTAATTGTTTGATCAGATTTAATTGAAATGCTTACTGAAGTTATTTGCTAATTTTTTTCTTTTAAATAAACAATCAGAACTACTTTGGGACTTAAAATTAATCATAATTGATAAATTTATATTTGGAGATTAATAGAAATTATTGTGTAAATTTTTTAAACAAGATTTATAATTTTTCTTGTACTGAATCCAGAGAACTTAAAAAAAAAACAAATTGTTCAAAATCTATTCCTTTTTTTCTTTTCTTTTCTTTTCTTCTTCTTTTTTTTTTTTTTTTTTTTTTTTTTTTTTTTTTTTTTTTTTTTTTTTGTTGTTGTTGTTGTCAGGCAGTATTTCAACCTGAATACTTTTATAATATATAACAGATAATTATTGTCACAAGAATTCTTTAACTGTCCCTTGTTTTCTCTTTACTTACGATATCTGTTACCATGTAACATATTGTATTTAAAAATCTTACTGCTCAAAAAATTAGATAGCATGACTTTATTAACCATAAAAATAACTAAATTAACCCCTATTTTAAATAAATAAAAAGATTTATGCGATGTGTTCTTTTTTAAGTGTAGCAAAGTAAAAAATTTATTTACATAATGTTTGCTGTTTACTATTTTGGCATTCAAATCAAGAAAACATCTTGCGATTTTGCATTTCACTGAATTATATAGAATTCCAAATTTATTTGTTATAATCTATTTTACTAATAGTTACGATATCATTTTCATCATCAGATTGGCAAAGTAAAATTACAAATAATCCAAATTTGTTTAAAGTTATATATTTTAAAATATTGATGTTAAATTTTTTAAATTAACAGATTTCAGGAATTTTTTTGTAAATCAATAAGAGAGCAAAATTCTTAAAAATTTACTCTTGTATTAACAATTGACAAATCTTAAGTCTGGATTAAAATTGTCAATCTAAAAAGATTTTTATACTGAAAAATTAGAAAATGATACATAAAAATGCTAAAATTTAATAAATAAAAAATTTATATAAAGATCCAGATAAAAAAGATATTTTTATAAATTGATGAGTTTCATTTTTTATAATCAATACTAAAAAATTGCTAATGAAGAAAAATTATATAAATAACAGTTCATGATATATTTTACATTTATTAAAAAAATAAAATAAAAATGTTATAAAATTATTTGTTTCAGATTTGTGAAGATATTTTTGATGTGGACTATTTAAATAGAACATCACATGAAGAGATTTCACAATTTTACATGCAAAGGAACATTCCAGTAATTGTAAGAGATGCTATGTTTGATTGGTCAGTCATGCAAGATTCTTTTAACATTTTAAATTTAACTGAGGTATGTTTAACATTATCTTTTTATGTTTTTTTATAATTAGCTACCTTACTAGGTAAAGAATTAAAATTTATATAAAGTGAATATAAAGTGTTTTCATGTGTACTTTAATTTATTATTTAAATTAAACAGATTAAAAATTTTTTAGAAAATAGTGTTTAATGTTATAGAAAGTAATGTTGAATTTTTGATACTTCTTATCTCCAGTAGGTCTCAAATATACTTAAATGAAATTGACAGTGATGTTTTGGAAATTTTCTGCTCTAAAGCTTATTTTTTTTAAGAAAACATTATTTTAAAAAAAAACTAATTGTATTAAAAATATCAAAAAAATCTTCTGTGTCATCTTTTAAGATGTCTTTACTCCTTGGTTTTTATCTGTTAATCAGCTCCCATTTTCCTCACTTTAAGAGAATGTTGCATTGATATATGTATAACTAGGTATGTTATAATTCTATATTAGAGTTAAAATGAATGAAAATCAGAGACAAGCTAATAATAAATGAAATAGAGCCAAATTAGATAATTTTCACTGGAATTAAAAGTGAGTATCCAGTATAGATGATTTTTGAAATTCCTATAAAGTACTGATTTGATCTTCACAAAGTTTTCAGCTAAGGAAGATTAAACTGAATATATTGGTAAAATATTACTATTAGGGCTAATCGTATGTACTTTTACTATAAAAAGGCTAAAAAATTTATCACATTTTTATAGAATACTGCAGTATTGACAAAAAAATCTTAACTTTGAATTTCATTTGGTAAAGTTGATAAATATAACAAATTTTAGAATATATTAATATCAATAAAATGTCTATTTCAATAGGCTAAATAAATTTGATAGATTTGTTATAATTTACAAATTACTTAAAAACTGTAGATTGTTGCAGAACTGTTATTATCTTGTACTATGCTTGGGTATTCAATAACAAAAGAAAATAAATATTGTAACTATTGAAATTTTTAAGAGACAGTTGAAATTTTATCTACTAACTAATAAAAAGATTTTTGAACTCAGCAATTTCTACTGAAAGTAACATGTTTCAGATAATACATACATTTATGAAAACAGGAAACTAATTTAATAGAAACAATTTTTATAATTAGTAACTTTAAAAATAAGCATAAATATTTTTAAGTATGATTTTTATAAAACTGATTAAGATACCATTCTGATTAAGAAAAATGGACCTTCTTGGTATTATTTCTTCTGATCTAAGCAAATTAACCATGAATTGCTTTCAAAGTAATTTTCTATTTTTCGCTTGAAATTTTATTTAGTTATTCTGTATGATGACTCATTTTCAAATCCAGAACTGATTGCAAAACTGAAATATTTTAAATTTTACATATTTATAACATAAAACTTTTTAGTATTGGATTACATAAAGTAATTGAAATATTGAAAATTATTATTCACTATTAAACATGATAAAAGTTTTAAAATTAACTTTGTTAAAGTAACATACATCCATTTAAAATACTTTAGACTTCTAATTTAAAATTTGAAAATAATTCAGTAATATTTATCATTAAACAAATAATTAATGTCAATAATAACCTGAATACTGTATATAATTTTACAAATATTCGTAGATAAAAGGTTTAAGCATATTAGCATTTTATTTTATGAATCTTAAAATGAGAATGCAATATTTTTATACAGGGATTTTATGACCTGGAAGATGATATTTGTATGTTTCAATCGAATTTACAAGTAGAAAATCATCACAAACTTTTTAAAAAGTTGCTTAATCAAGATTTACAGAAGTGGTATGCCCATTGGTAAGTTCTATGATATAGCCAAAATTATGTTAATTTTATATAAGTTAACAAAAAAATTTAGTAAGTGACTTTATTATTAGTTTCTTGTATATATATATTTCATCTTGAACTATTTAAAGAAACAGTTTAATTATTATTATAAATAATATTAAAATAATTGCATTGTAAAATAAACTTTAGTTTCTAATATTGATGAACATTAAACAAAAAATATTTTGATTCTGGTAAAATTATATGAATCATTAAAATAATTAGGTACTTAGTTTTTATTTTAGTTGATGTTTAAGTTTTTGATGAATATTAAATATGAATATGTATTTAAGTGAACAAATCCTCTCAATTATATAACTTTCAAAATTCAAGTAGTTTATAAAATTTTACCTTTTAAATATATTGATTATTCAAACATTTCTGAAACTACTTTGTAGAGTAATGACTTAAGTACAGCTGTAAACTGTCAAATTACTACTTCAATCAGAAGGAAACAATTTTCAGGCTTTAATGTAAAAAACTGTTTCAGATTTAATAAAATTATTCTTAATTAAGACTTACATAAGGCTTAAAAATTTGAGATACATTTTAATATAACATTCCAAATATGTAGTAGCAGTTTAAAGTATTTCACTCTTTCATCCCTTCAGTGGGTTGATAAAACTGAGCATCAAGCATTCTTGAGAACTGATTCATATTAGGCTGACTACTTAACCAATACATATGCTTAGCACCCCAGGCCCTCAATCAAGGAAATAGATATGAGCACTGTATGCCTTGGTCCTATGCTGGCTGTCATGGCACTGAATTTAGCTTACACTATTTAATGTAATTAATATTTAACTTTTTTAAAAATTGTGTAATATTTTTAAATAGATCTACGATAATAAACAATTAAAATTATAAATGTGTTGCAGAGCAAGATATATATCCTGCCAATTGAAAAAAATAATTTAACTTCAAAAACAAAATAAAAATTATGCTGAAATATATTTTTTATGTACAGGGAAAACTGCGAAAAAACTACACAAAAGTTTGTTCGTAAATTTTACTCTCGGCCATATTTTATGCCAAGTATCGTACAAATGACTGAAGCAAACTGGATTCTCATGTCTTCAGGCTATATTGGAAAGAAATTTAAGCGAGTAAGTAATCTTTAAATTGAAAAGTATATACAGTAATGAAAAATAAAGTTAACAGAATTTAGAGTTGTTACTATACTGAATTATGTTATTTTGATTTATTTATTTTTTTATGCACAATTGTCTCTGTAATTATTTTTTAATTTAATTCTTTTACTTTATTTATAAAATTAAAAATTTTCCAATATACCCACTTTAAAGACTCTTCAAATAAGGAAGGTATTTTAAAGAATATTAAAAGTATTTAAGTAAAAAGTGTCCAGAAGTGTTTTTTGCTTATATTTTTTAAATATATTATTTAATACAAGTTTTAAATATATATCATATAAATTTTTTATTGGAAAATAAAAAATTTAATGTCTTAAGTTAATGCATGCAAGATATCATTGATTATTTTTGTGATTCAATGATTTATCAACCTCTTCCATCATATATATACCAATGATGAAATATATCAGTTACTAAAAATTGTATTGGTTGACAGCATTAAAGATGAGCCTAAAAAAGACCACAAATATTAGATAACACTTACAAAATAAATGAACAAAAATATAAAAAACTATAAGTTTTAAAATTTTATCCTCAGATTTTAAATCAAAGCTGAAGTAATCCTTCTAATTTTTATTGGTAAAGTAAAATACTAATTGTATTTAATATTAAAATACAATGATTTGAAATTTTTAATTTTTTATAATAGTTATTATGGGCATTTATCTTTAACATTCAATGTTTTAAAATAGATCAACTGGTCCCCTTTGAGAACTTAGGCTACAAAAACTAACCAACAATTTTAGAATTTTATATTGTAAGTAATAGGAAAATAGAAACTAAAAATAATATAAAATTTGAATTAAGGATTGTAAATACATCCCTTCAAATATTAAAATAGTATAACTATTTCAATCTCTTTATAAGAGTGTGCACAAAATATCCATTTATAGTAAAATTTTATCTTAAAAATATTCTAAGTATTTTGAACAATTTGTTAAGCAATTTTTTTCAATAAAACGAAATTTCTAAAAATTGGATAATATATATATATATATACTGATTATTATTTTTTTTTTAAACACTCAGGGACACTTGCATACATTTAAAAGGAATTTTAAGGAATCGCTTATTCAACATTCATCATAAACACAACCAAACTAAAAAAAAAGCAGCTTTTTATTTAAAAGACTGTAAATGTTAGGTTAATGTTATGAAATGCTGCTATTCTTCTGTACATTCATTTAATAGTTTAGCCATTACATGTCTAATAAGCCATAAAAAGCATCAGTGCAACTTGGTTTATTTTAATAAATAAAATTTATTTTTACATAAATGAATGCTATATACATTTTTGTACATACAAAAATACAAGAAATTTAATTCTTTATTTTTCGTTTTGACTTTTTCACTCCAGATTGCTTCTCACTATTTTTATCTTGTAAAAATTTTCTTTTGTGGAATCTTTTAGGATATTTTTTCTTCGAAAGCAACTTCTTGCCTCCACTACAAAAAGACAATAGCATTTATTAAAAATAAACTTGGACAACTTGTAAATTTTATTTTCTAATATTTGCAGTTTTAAATAATTCTACTACAATATTCCAACTTTTTTAGATTGATGTTATGCCAACAATTACAATTATGTGGATAGCTCAAATAAGAGGTTATAATACAATTCAATTTGAACCCAAAGATCCTTGTCATAATTCATGCAATGTACTTCATGACACAGTTGAAGAAGGGGAAATAAGTAAGTTCAGAACATTTATTTAAAATACATTATAAAATCACAATGTAAACTATAGAAAATTAATAAGTCAAAAGTGATCTAAGTTTGTCTGTTATTTATTATAAAGAATCATAAAATTATTTTTACCATTAAGAGGGAGAAGAAAGAAGAGTAAAAATATATTATGTTCTGTAACATATTGTCTAAGAATTTTTTTTTTTTTTTTTTTCTGTTTAAAGTTTAGAAATAAAACTTACTTACAGAGAATGTCATCGAGTAATTCTCAAACACAATTTCTATTTATGAAATAATATTTAAAGAATTCATTTCCACTATTGAAATGACATTTTCCTTTCAGATTTTTAATAAGAGGAAATATATTTATTTATATTTTGTATTAATTAATTAATGTACCTTGATCCAAATGTTTCCAGTTTTTAAACTAAAATAGTTAGATAAGAAAATAATTAACAAATAGCTGGAACTCAAAACAGCTATTAATTTTCTATGCATTTCAAAAAACTTAACATAAACGATCATTGGTTTTTCAAGTAATATATTCACAATTATAGAAATACAACATACTTCTGTAATAAAAGAATTTGCAAGTGTGATTATATTTTTTGGCATAATTTAATTTGATGTTTTTATTATTCTTGCCCTCATATACAAACAATTTAAAATACATTTGAAATGCTTGAAAAGCCAATTTCTATCAGTTTGTGGATTTTACATGACCTACAAATGGAAACTTGTATTTTTGATCATGTCTAATAATATATTTTTCTTTTGATTTCTTTTTAAATAAGAAGTACTACTATAGACAATTATATATTTGATATAAATAACTGTATTTATTGCAATGTTCTGTTATAATTAAAATATTTGCTCTTATTATGTTAATGCATTGTAATACAAATAGAAGTTACTTGGATATAAGATGGATTCTATTGTTTAAATAAACAAAATCATATTTTATGATGTAAAAATTAGGTAGTATACCAACTTCTAAATTATATGGAAGGACATTTAAGATCAAAAAGAAGATTTTCTGTTATAATAACACTAAATATTTAACTTGTGTTGTTTGAAAGATTTTAATTTTCTCTTTTTTTGTAGTCCTTTTCAGCCCAACTGTATGGAAATTTTCCTATATCCCTGGTGAAGGCACAGAAAATCTGGCTATTGCTGTTGGAGGATTTTCAATTTAACAAAATATATGAATTGAGAAAGTATTTGAAATGCATTTAAAATAATTTAACCTTTTATTAAGTGTAACAGATTTAAATAAATTATGAGACTAGAAAATGCTTACTTTAATTTCCAATGCAAGTGAATGTAATTATTGCAGAGAATTCTTTTAAAAAAATAGATACAGTGTTACACAATAAAATCTTTTCCAAAGGTAAAATGAGTACATTTTTTGTTAAAAAATTACATTTGAACTCTTTATTTATCAAGGTTTTTATTAAATGAAATATTGCTTAAGGATATTCCTACAATTATTACATAGTGTGTGTGTGTGTTAAAGATTGAAAAACCTATATAATATTTGTTGTTTTATTACTTTTCTGTAATTTTTTTCTCAAATCAACTTTGGCATGGTTTTAAGATAAATTAGTTAATAGTTTGAATACTACATTAGTTACCTTTTCTTGCCCTGTTTTTCAATATCATATGCAGAAGCAGCAGAAATTTTCTCCCTTTTGATAGGCCTCACATATTCATTTTTCTTTTTCTTCCTAAAATTATGAATAAAAATTAAATAAACTTGCGAGGAAGCTAATTTTTTTACTCCTTTCCTTTAAGTTGCATTAAATAATGCACAGGATATGACTTAAATAAAACTATAAATGCAATAAAATAGTATATTTTAATTTAACTTATAATTGTTACAATTTAATAGGTATTTTAATTTATGTAAAAACATAAGAATGAATAAGATAATTATAGTGTTATATGAAACTTACTTTTTAGTTCTTAAGCTCATGATGTAAGAAGGGACTTCACAGCCAGCATTTTTTATCACTTGTGCTATACTAAATTCAACATTAAAAATGATGAGTCCATTAAAATTAATCATCATATAAAAAACTGGCAATGCTAAATTAATATTCAAATATGAATGAAATGCTTATGTTGTACAAGATATTTTGAATTTTAATAAAGTAAATAATAAATATTAAAACTTAATACAAATCAGAGAAAATTATTTTTGATCTAAGCATACATAACAATGTTTTGAAAAGTAAATGTAAATGACAATTTTAAGTAATTTTAACACTTTTAAAAAAAATGGAGTTTATTAAATAAGTAAATATATAATTAAGTGGAAATCAAAATATAATTTCTTCTTTAACCCTTAAACCACATAACTATTAAATTACAATTAAAGGCTGGTTACAAATACAGAAAGAAAAATATAAACTGACCTTTTCAAATTTTCAACATCTTCTGTTGTAAAAAATGTTATTGCTTTCCCCTCTTCCCCTGCTCTCCCAGTTCGGCCTAAATAAAGAACAGAAAAGATAATTATTATCAATATGTACTTTTTATGTATTTTTAAACTTAAGATAAAAGCAACCATTTGTTTATGAGAATCCGAACAAGAGATTTTATTAAACTCAGCATTATGATTAAATTATAGGAGAAATCTGATGTAAAATTTTGAAATTATTTTTAATATTAGATTACAGTTTAATTAATTGAAAACAAATTATTCTTTTCTAAAATTTGGTGTCTCAATGTAAGCTGCTTCTATATTTTAGAACAATTCAATAAACATTTATTTAAAAAAGTCATGATGTATTGACAAATATTTTAAACAATTTTTTGTTTATCATTTTACAGTAAAATTATCCCATTCTAACAATGTAAAATCTAATTTGAAAATTTTTTTAAAAAGTTTAAACTAAAATTTAAACAATATTGCATAATAATTAAATTATACAAAAACTAAATTTTTATTTTCATGTAACAACTCATATTCTAAATTTATCCGTAAGAAGTGTTTCAATATTTTAAATTACAATGCTGTATGAAAATATACACTATGAAACATTGTAAATGCAACTCACATAAAAAAAAAAAGCAAATAATGATGAAACATAGCCAAACAAGGAGAATCAGCAACAAACAATAAGGAATTCTATTTCAAAATGATATTTCTAATAGAGCAAGAATATGGATATCCTCCTGAATATGCTGAAAAATGGAGATAGAAGTCATTTGTGGGGTCGCCACTGTTTTCCAATGGATATGTCAATCCACTGTGCTGGTTTCACACTGGCTCTACTAGTATCTCTCAAACTTGCTACATTTCTTTTTTCTAATCATATTTGCCACAGTGGATGCACTATGGACACATCCAAATGTAGTCAGCCAAGATTCTCTCAGATATTAATGGTCTGTCAGTTGAAACTACCTTCATTAATGATACTCTGACAATCTTTGCTATTATATGCATCCTTTGATACAAGAACAAAATTTCTAATGATTTTCCTAATAGAAACAATGAGATGTGGTGACTGCATATTTTGCAGGTTCCTTCCTTTATATCTTATTCAGCATGTGCTTGAGAACTGCACATTTCATATCATTTGCATATAGGTTAGTGAGCTGGTCTAAAAATTTTTGCATAATTTTCTGGTCTTTACTTTTTGGTGTTGCATTTTCAATGTCACATAATGTAATTATAGAATGATTACTGGTCATTAGCAGTAACTATCTACTATATCTAAATAATTTTTACTTTTAAGTGAGTTTTCATTTTTACAAACTATTATCAATTTGTACAGATTATATTAAAATTATACCATATTATAACAAATATATAAAAAAATAACTACCAATTCTATGTATGTATGAGATTGCAGTTGTAGGAAAATCATAATTGATGACTAAGTTTACACCTTTGAAGTCAATTCCTCTAGCCATCAATTCAGTGCAAATCAAAACCCATATTTTGTTTGTGATAAATTTTTCTACAACTGAATCTCTCTCCTCTTGAGTAAGATCTGCATGAATTACTCCAACTCGATTACAGTAACAAAGAATTTCAGAATGTAATTCCTTGGCACGTTCTTTACTTTGAACAAATATTAGCACTGGTGGCATGAATCCCTAATAAAATAAGTTTACTATTTTATGAAGTAGCAGTTTAATTAATCAAATGATTACAAATTAAAGAAAGGATAAGGAGAAAATTATCCAGATATGAAAATAGTTTAATACTTGTAAATAATATATTTAATTATTTTTTAAAAATATGTAGCTATGAATAATCATGTAATTTAGTAAACAAATCTGCTCAATGTGATCAGTTTTTGATATTATTTTGATGATAAGGATTTCTATAAATGTTTAATGCATCAACAATTCTTATCTCAATCCACTGTCTTCAGTATCTTGTTTTCTGCAAACTCTTCACTGAACACAAAAATGACATAAAAAAAATCAAATTTTGTCACAAATGGATACTTCCATTATTATTTAATCCCTTTTCAGCCACAGATGTGTAAACACACTATTACAATCCTTAAAACCTTTATTAACACTGACATAAATTTTATAAAATAAACACTATTTTCTAATTAAATTAAACTAACACTCTAAAAATTTTCAAAATATGGTTATTGATAAATTTGACTTTTTAAATACTTATACTTGATACTAATTCTTATACTTGAGATTAAGCATCTTTTTATAATAAATTAATGCTTCAAAGTTTGTAAGTAAAATAAAACAACATATAAATTTTATTTAAATTTAATAGTTCATAAAGGCATCATTGAAATACATGAAAAACAGTTAAAAATTGAAAAATTCACTTTTTATACTAGGTTTTAGAAATTCATTGCAAATAATAATTTTTCTAAATTTACTTAATAGATGGTACCACATGTCATTTACAAATATCAATGAATGCTAGGCCAACAGCAAACCTGTCCACCATTGCTTGGTAACGGTGGATAATTATCTACAAATGTGCAAAATGTCATGTATGACTAAATTGAGGCAGAGCTTTCTACTAAAGTATTCACAATGTTTAATTTTTAGATCCACAGTTGAGCAATGGGTTCATATTTACTTCAAATTCATGTGATATATATCAAAGTGAGCACTAAATTTTTTGGTGGAAATTGAATATTTTTAAAATAAATTTATTTTAATCGTTTAATATGTTTAAGAATTTTATTTTTTATAACGTTATATCTTTCAATAAGTTTAGTGAACTTATGGAACCCACATCATGAAAATTATTTCAATAAAAATCAGCAGTATAAAGATTTATCTGGATTAATCAACAATAATTTTGAAAAATAATTCATGGATAAGATTTCACAATATTTTTAAAAACTAGGAAAATAATTTAAATATTTTTAGTTTGAGATATTTCTTGCAATTTTAATAAAAATTAACTTAAAAACAGGATTGTTTTAATTTAAACTTTATTATTAACAGAACAAAAATTTTTATAATATTACTATTATTGATAGGTGTGTCACAAAATTGCATAAATTTTAATGTGGTAAACAAACTTATTTGTAATTATCATTTGAATTATAATATAAATATAATATGAAACAGAGTAGAATATGAAATATTATTAACTGAACTAGGAATTTTAATTTAAAGCAAAAGCAGTCATACATAAATATTTTTACTAATTGATTTCACAATTCAAAACAAGAATTCATCTAAAAAGTAATACTTTAAATTCTTTTTTACATAGGTATTTCTGCAAGCAAAAAACAAAGCTTTAGAAATGTTATTCAAATTTTTTTACATATATAAGAGATTAATTATTTTAGAACTCTTAATACTGCCTGGATCATCTAAGTTTTTAATAAACTTAGTTTACCTTATATATTATTTTCGTTCAAATAACTTTATAACATATTTAAAATTTAAACAATAATCATAAATGGAAATATTCTCCAAATCAATTTAATTTTGCACGAATATGTAATAAAATATATTGCAAACAGAATAGCAATAATATTGGAATTCAAACTTTAAATAAACTTTCATTGGTCAATGCTTTAAGTTGTTTTTAATTTCCCATCTCCATCAGACAAGATCAATGAAACTGTTGACATTAATGAAGTCTGATATAATTTGATACTGAACTGGAAAGATATCCATAGTTGACAATTATGGATATCCTCCTATTTCAGTCTAAGACAGCCCAAAATGTGCTGAAAATATATTTGTTCTTGCCAATATTTAGGTCACAGAGAAAAAACCTCTCGCTACATCCAAAATATGTGAGACCTTTCAAGTGCCCACTAGCAAATCGGCAGATATATGTTGGCCTGCCTGTCCCAAGTAAATGCTTGAAGTGAAGTCATTAATCCTGTGATTATTTCATATTTAGTAGATATACCAAACACTAGGAATCCACAAAACAGACACCAGTAATCTACAAAACAATCATCGTCTACAAACAACCCAGTGGGCAGGTTAGTTACAGGTCTTAAGTAATTTTATGAAAGCTGCCTTAAATTTCTAATACAAAAATGATACTTATAGACTTTGCATCTAAATTAGCAATTATTCTAATAAAATTGAATGCCAGACCAATTTATCTGGTGAAAATATATTACATATAAAATCTCCTAATAAAGTAGCTCTATCATTCACAGCTCTAATCAAATAAATAAGGACTGAAAGAATTGCTTTTATTATAAATCAACATGAAATAAAACCCATAGAAAGGGCATCTAAGTATGATTTAATTGTGCCAAGCCCATTTGCATTTAAAGTATTCTGAATATCTTTACAAATATAAAAATTAATATTATTAAATTGTTCAATTAAATTATTTGTTCACCGGTTTAGCCAATGATGCATATGCACACCAGTTTATTTCTTAAATACAATATTTTTAATGCATGATGTTTTTGTCCAAATGAATATAATTTATGTACATTTCAAATAAAATAGCTCATTTTATAAAATGTCTATGTATGGCTTCAAATGGATTAAAGCTTCATGTATTCAGTGAAAATGCAGTTAAGGGTGTTTAAGTTATTGTTTAAAAACTATTAAATAATTAAACTATTCTTCATAAAATAAAGAAGTGATTATAAAAGAGGCTTTAAACTATAGTTAGATATGAGTATTTCAAAATTAAATACTTTTCATTGTAGTAAATTATAGCTTACATTCATAATTGCACTGAACAAATTCAACTGGATTGTAATTTATATTCAATTTATACTGTTAAGGTAACAAATATTTATAACTTTATCCACAGTAATCAATCACAAAATAAGGATTTCTAAAAAATATGAAATTTTTTCACAAGTTATCAAAACCATTTTTTTAATGTAAATGTTTTTGTATTGAAATATAGTTCTGACTAAAAAAATATTGCAGAAACAAAGCTGTCAATATTATTCACATGAAATTTTATACTCTTTACAACAGTTTCTTCCCCTAAATATATTGAAGAATTTTCTATGCATAGTTATTAGAATTTTTCTAAAAGTTGAGAATTATTACTAGTATAACAATAAAATATAATTAATTAATACTGACTAATTCTCTATCCGAGAAAAATAAATTTATTTCAATTGAGAGTATTCTTGATTTTTTATTCTTAGTGCTCAACACTATAATAATATCTGATGAAAATGTTGAGCTAATTGAATGACAATATAAAGATGCTTCCATACGAAGAAAATCTCTATAAAATTTGTATTCACAAAAATAGCTCAATTAAGGCACAAAGGAAACAGTACCTTTTAGAAGCAAATATTTACCATATGAACATGATATCAAATCTGTTCTCATCAATTCAAAGATAAACATTGATTTTCATCCGTAATACATGGAAACAAATCAATGCCTAGGTGAATTTGTTATAAAAGTGTAGTCCTTTTATTGAACTAATGAAAACATAGATAGAACATTTTATAAAATAATTTGCTAGGAATTGATTTCTTAATTACTGGACTGTTAAATTTATTAATTTAAAATAAAAAATTGGCTAGTTAAAATGGCTAGTCTTTCTAAAAGAATAGATAATTAGATGAAAGCAATTAGTTATCAAACTGGAAATGTTAGTACCTGTAGAAAACTATTTCTATATTCTAGTACCTATAGAAACACAAATAATAAAAGTCCCAGTCACTTAGAAAATTGTCATTACCACTGAATTTATTTTATATCTAGAGAGAGTTCAAGAGTAAGATGAATTTTAAATTCTTAGGTTTAAGTTTCAAACATCTTGAGCATTTGTATATTAAAATTAATTTCGGAGACTTTATACTTAAAAATTTACATAATTTTTCTTTAAGCCATGATTTTTGAAGAAAAATCTTTATATGTTGTATATTTCCCCCAAATTATAAAATTTTATTTGAAATTATTTATTAAAATTTTATCAAAAATTTATTTGAATTTATTATATTTTTATTGTAGCATTAGATATATTTTGATTTATCTATCTAAAGAAGAACATAGATAATAATATTTAAGAATGAAATGCCAATTCAGAGTTTGAAAAATAAATGTAAATTCTTTGGTTTTAGTATTTAAGTAATAACTTTTATACATAATTCTTAATGACTTTTATACCATTTGATTATATTTAATTTTCAGAAATAAGGTTAAAGTTATCAAAATTCTCATTTTTAGTCATATGCTAATATATATATGCAAGTAAATTGATATCATTTCATGAAAGATTTTTACTTTTTAAATATAAAATATCCTGTATGCAAAATAAAAACGAATGAATTAAAATACCCCTTTCAAAATGTCCCGAAGAGCCAGAAGTTTTCCTCCTTCAGATCCAGCAAAATGTAATTCTTGCTTAATGCTTTCAACAGCAGTATTTCTATAAATAATATCAATATTTGTATAAAGTATTTAACATAAAGATTAAAAAGTTCAGCACATTAAGAAACATAATAAAACTTGATCTTTAAAAAATTCAGAAGTAAAATTACAATAAACAATTTTCTGTTCTAAATAAAATTGAGTTAAATCTAAGAAGTATAATTTTCAAAATTGCAAAAATCACAACTCTTTGATACATTGATAAAAATACCAAAATAGAAAGATTATATATTTAAGAAAATTAATTCCGTAGTTAAAATTTCTACAATGCATAATAGCCAAGGAAATATTTGTTGTTTATGCATTGAAAATATCTGTAGTAAAATATGGTGGCAAAAACATTCTACAGTTCAATATATAAAAAAAGTAACCAAATTTTTTATAACTAGGAAACCTATATAAATTAAATATCAAAATTTGAAGCTCTATTCTAATATATAAGGACAAAAGTGAGTTAGCATGAACATTCATAACTGTTTCATTCTATGATAATATTGTAATCGAACAAAACTTTCAAAATTTGAAAATTTCAAATAATATGATGCTATAAAATGTCAACACTTTATATTTTTATTCTATTGCATTGCTTTATCATTTGTTCTAATGATTTTTAATTCAATAATGAAAGTCTTAAGTAAGAAAATTGTTTTATAATAATTTTCCTTAACATTATGAATTTAAATGTTATGTTAGATTTGCAATAATAGTAAGTTTTGATAAAAATAATTACAGATATTTTATTTAATTAGAATATCAGCAGTTTTTACAGGGTATAAAACACTAATGTATTATGAAAACAATATATTTATATATTTATTTGAATCAAATTCCAATAAAATAAGTTTTTTTTTTAAATTTCAATAAAAAAAAAATATGCATACTATGCAAAAATAACCTACTTTGTTCCAATAGCAACACAAACTAAACTATCAAGATTAAGTTTACACCATTCTTCAACTTCATGACTGAAAGTTGCACTAAACATAGCTCTTTTCAATTCAGCAGAATCACAAGCATTATATATAGAGGCAAGTTGGTCCCGAAATCCTTGTTTACCAGTCTCAAATAGCTTGTCACATTCATCCACAATAAGCCATTTCACACTTAAAAAATGAAAATATTTTGTAACCCAATAAGTGTAAGCAAAAAATTTTATAGCAAAAATAAATAAATAAAAACACTCACTTATTTAAGTTTATAACAGGTGGATCATTTTGAAGCAAATAAATAAGTCTATTTGGAGTTGAAATCAAAATATCTGAAGCATAAAAAAAGGATATTAAATTGGAAAATTTTTTTGCACAATCTTTATTACAGTTCATGGTTCTCATCAAAATATTAATAAAAAATATAATTGAACAATAATATTTTTAAGGATTTCTTTAAACTAGTGCATATTATATATATAAGTAGATGCTTGCTTTTACAAACATCTAATTTAGGAAAACTCTCATGATTTTATGAACTATCAACTGATCGCTAACAAGATTTCTTGACGCAATACTTTTTATGCCCATTTTCAAATTAAATTTTTGAAAAATCTCTTTATTATACAAAGTCACTTTCATGGATTTTTTTTTGTTTGTTTATTTATCACTTGATGTTTCATTCATTATTTATGATTGAGAAACATTGATTGACATTATTTGAGAATATTTGAACTGTAGGTAACTCTCATGATTAGGAAGAATCTCATGATTTTATGAACTATCAACTGATCGCTAACAAGGTTTCTTGACGCAATACTTTTTATGCCCATTTTCAAATTAAATTTTGGAAAAATCTCTTTATTATACAAAGTCACTTTCATGGATTTTTCTTTGTTTATTTATCACTTGATGTTTCATTCATTATTTATGATTGAGAAACTTTGATTGACATTATTTGAGAATATTTGAACTGTAGGTAACTAACTGCAACATTAAATATTAATTAATCAGTGTAATGAATAAAAAGTAATCTCGACCCAAAAACCAAAAGAAAATATTTTAATTTCTAGAGTGATGTATGTGAGTAAACTTAGAGCTATTAAATAGGTGACAGTATCTTTCATTCTGGATTTTTTTAAGAACTTGTGTGAAATTTTTCCTACCTAATCCAAATTCCAACTTTGTAGGCATTAAGTATAATCTGTAACTTTAAATGAAAACATTTTTGGTCAAATGAACACTTTTGGTCTCAGATCATGTCTTGAAATTGCCTTATAAAATGTATAAGGTATAATTCTATGTATAATGTTCTTGTGAATGTATGCTTGAAATAACATTGAAGAGAAAAAATCTAAATTATTTTGATGTGCATGTATTATTAAATTAACCACTATAACTGAATAAAGACAAAATTTTATCTGACTTGAGAGAAGATAAGTTATTTATTTAAGATAAGTTAGTGAAAATTTAGTATTATATACTCCATACTAAATTTCAATAGAATATTTATAGAGAGCTGTGTGGTAAAAAAAAAAATAGTTTTAAGATCTAACAGCTATTTTATGAACTTTTGATTTTAATTATTTTGAGTCCCTTTGTAAAAACAAACATCTACTGCATATATGCATGTGAAAATATGCAAAATTACAAACAAAAAAATAATATGTAAGTGTATGATAAAAAAAATTTATTTAATTACCATGCTTTTTAATGAATTTTGGACGTTCTTTGATTGAATTAACATCTTCTATAATAAGAGGTCTCAGGCCAGTTCCTTCAACAAGTAAGGAACAAAAAGAGTGAATTTGCTTTGAGAGTTCCCTTGTAGGAGCTATTATGACAGCTCTGATGCCGCCTTTTTCATGACACTAAAATTTAACAAAAATTCAAACATGTTAAATTATAAAACTTCAAAAATTAAAATTCTTTGAAGTAATATTAAAAAATTATAGCAACAGTTTCAGTTATGTTTTAAGAAAATAATTTAAAAAAAGAAAAAAAAATATTTATAGTTTTAACTTGAAATAAATAACAAACAACTTAAATTTGAAACATTGCAATTTTTGACAAAAATTTTTTTTAAGCAGAAAATAAAGTATATGTATTCAAATAACATGCTTCAATATTTATACTAAAAGCTTATTATTATTAAGCAAGATTTTTTAGATTTTAAATTAAATGAATGCAGAAATTGGCATTAAATCATAAGAGAAAAATCATAAAGATAAAATTGTCATAAAGATAAAATTGTAACTTCAAAATAATAATTCTTTGTTTAAACATTTTTCCTACTTCAAGAGACAGTTAAAAGACCATAGCTCTCTACATACAGTCAAATATAAATCACATCTCATTAATCCAATTGTCAATTTAAAAATGTTAGTCCTTCAAACAGACACAGATCAAAAGGTGATCAAAATCTATTGTCTCGCCAGATGAACAAAGGATACAATTAGATGAATTGACCAAACCAATATAGTTTAAGAGAGAGTAGTAGTGATGAGGACAATATACTGAAGTCGGCAGTAAAAACATGATTAGAAAGTTTCATCAGATGGGATTACCTAATAGCTGACACTACTTCCTTCCTCTGATATTAAAAATATGAGTCTGTCAGACAAAGTTCTTAACCCCTTTTGGAACAATTTAATAATGAAAAAGTGTGCACGAAATAATCATTTAATTTTTATTTAAAAAAACTTGTTTCATTTTATAATTCTTACATATTCTTAATATTCATTTTTACATATTATTAAATGACATTAAAAACAGAAAATTAAGAAAAAATCAGAGCAAAACTTTAATGAGGTATATGGTTAATAGTCTTCAAGCGTGTGGTACTTTTCAAAACACTCTGTTAAGCGCAAAGGAATCCTGCATTGTTTACACTGCCAGGGAGTCTCACTTCTAATTTTATTCTTGCAACACACATGGCTCTTAGTAGGTTTTCTTTTATTCTGAGTTGAAGGAATGTATTCTGGAAAATGTCCCCGTCTTTTAGCCTGCTACCAATTAGGGTGTCACTACATGAAGGGTGTCCACGGGTTTTATAATCCGGTAGTGTAACTTTTTGTAGGATTTGTTCTGCTATGTCCAGTCGAAAGCTCCCAATTCCGATTTAGTTAGTATTAATGATTTGAAAAACAACAATTCGGCCATGACTTTTTTTTTTTTTTTTTTTTTTTTTTTTTTGTACCAAGAAATTTTAACAGTAAACAATATGTGATAGGATTTGATATTTTCACAAGTAAAAAAGGTGTTGCCAATTTCAGTACACTAGAAATTTTAAACTAAATTAATTATCATATTCAAAAGTATGCAGGACGAGTGTAGCTCATCATTGTGCGATATGGCATGAAAAACCAATGATGAGCTAGGCTTGTCATTTTACTGGAAAGGGTTAATACATTTAGTCATAGTTTGATATACAGAAACTCATTAAAAATCAAGAATTCTTAACTTTCATAAATAGAATTTTAAAGGTGAAAGAAGATAATCATAAATATGAGACTTTTAAATGAAATGCTTAAAATCAAACTTTTTAATCTATGCTCAAATTAAAATATTTTTTTAATCATTAATTAATATATATTTATGATTAAATAAAATTTAAATGACTCTAATTCTTTAACTGTGGATTTTTTTTTTTTTTTTTTTTTTAATTTAAGAACATTTTGGAGTATTTTGCAAACAATAAATACATTAGAATAACAACTTTGAATCAAATTGAAAATTTTATTAAAAACATTATGATTTTTTTATTCTGCATAAAATAAATCAATAAAAATTTAAAACTTAATATAAAATTAATAGAACACAATCAATGAATATGCATGATAAAATAAATGAAGAATACAGTTTACCTTAAGGTTGTGAATTAATGGAATCAGAAAAGCAGCAGTTTTACCAGATCCTGTAGGTGCACAAGCAAGAATTTGTCGGTTCTAGGATGAATAATCAAGCATATGAAAGTAATGAATAACACCGTTTCAATAAAAATGAAATAATAAGAACTCACATGAAACATTAACGGTATTGCTTGCATTTGAATAGGGGTAGGTTTTGCATAGTTCAACTTTTTGATATTTTCTAGAAGAATGGGCTGAGCATCAAAATCTGTTACAATTTGTTCAAAAGTCTCTATAGGATCTGCAATATCATCTCCAGTAACATATATTTTGTTGAGTCTACGAAAATGAATTACCTGAAGAAAACAAAAATAAATAAAAATATAAATAAAAGATTACAATCAAACATACAGAGTATTTCATACAGAAGAAATTTGTTTATATTATTTGAAATATGAATCCAACATAATAAATAATTAATATATTTTAACATATTTTTTAAACATTACTATTATTAAAAATTATGGAAGGTAAGTAAAGCAAACAAATTGCAGTATCTACAAATTTCACTAAAAAAATATATTTCAATTATAAATAAAACTGGTAAAAACAAGGGAACAATAAAGATGTATATAATTGCCAAATTTTAAATTTAAAATATGGCCAATAGTTACATTATTAAAGCACATTGAAAAAGATAATTTAGCATTTTCTCTTTGAATAAGTAATGCTCTGACATAATATCTTATTTTAAAAGTTTCTTATTTCTTACTTCAAATGAAACATTAAAAAATGAATTCTTAATCCACGAATTTCTATTTTGGATTTTTTGTAGATCCTCAATTGTATATAAAAGTTAATGTCACAAGTTCATAATTAATTCCAAACTACTACAAACATACATTCCATGTTAGGAATCAAACCCAAAATTTATTGAAATGGAAATAAGAGTGAAAATTACTTGTAAAATAATTCAGATGGAAAAAATTATGACAGAATCCTGATACCTGTCAATTAGTCAAATTCCTATAATCTTAAAAAAAATATATATAATAACAACTGAACGGTATAAAGCAGGAAAAGTGGAAGAGAATAAAAAGGCTAAAAACTAAAAAACATATAGTAAAATAGTAGCAGATTAATTTTCATTGAGCATTTTTCATTCTTTTAATTTATTTATTTGTCAATTAAATTGAACAATAACTTACACAAAAAATAGTTACATTAATTTAAATTATAGCTCCATGTTTTATATTTTCAACATTTCTCAAATAAACCTAATTTATTAATAATACATATTAAATAAAATTTACAAATAAATATTTTATAAAAAATATAAAATAATTTTTCTTTAACAATTTAACAAAACTTAAGCAAATTTTTAAAAAATGAATCTGATTAAATACTTTAAAGAACAGATTATCACTAAACCAGTTAATTTTTATCTATAGCCATTAAATATATTCTGCATTAGAATTTAACTCAACTCTTAAAAAAATCTGAAAATTATAGAAAAGCAGCATAAACTTAAAGTTATACAAATACAAATATATACAATATGTAATAATACAATAAATAATATACAAATTTAACAAAATCTGTAAAAAGTTCATTTATTTTCAATACAATTAACATTACAGTTTTAAAAAATAAAATGCTTATAATATATAAATTGATCATATAAAATTTTCCTCAAAAAAAAATTCTATTAACAGTCCTAATTTAGTTCCATAGTAAAATTTATCAGAAATATCCAAAAACAAAATATTAATAGTAATTAAATATGAATTTACAAAAAATAATCATAAATTTTTATACTTCTTCTTTCCTAATTTTAAAAAGCTGCATCGCCGACAATCTTTTCTTTGTTTTTTGCTTTGTAGTCTTTTGAGTTTCTTCATCACTCGATTCTTCATCTAATGAACTGTCACTGGAATCTATTTTTTTTAAAAAAATACTTAATTGTTGTAAATAAATAATTGTAATAAATTTTCAATAAATACATAAGTTTTCATTTCACTCATCTTATTCAATTTAATAAAAAAAAGAATGTAGTTAAATATTTTAGGTACAAATATAAGTGGTTAACGAAATAAGTAAACTAAATTCAAAAAGAAACATTTATTAATACAGTTACAGGTCTGCCTTTGACATGTAATATAGCTCGGATTTGTTTGGGAATCAAATCATATAAATGCTGCATAATACTCACAGGAAAACTACACAATTTTTAATGAAAATATCTTGAAAGATCCAAAAGGGATGCCAATGAAGGAAAATGATTCCAGATTGAACACACTAAAATATACCATAAGTGTTTTATTATATTCAAGTGAGAAACTATAAAGGGCCAAAGTAGATGCTTCATTCTCTTCTTGTATTTATCAAACCATGATTGGACAAGTTTTGATGAATAAATGCATTATTCTCTTAGAAAACTATATTTTCTGCAAAAACAAAGTTTGCATTATAGAAAGGACCTGGACAGTTATAATTTCTCTATATTTTTCCCAAAGAACTTTTCCTTTCAAGGCAAATAGAAAACTATCACACAAATGCCCCTATATGACAGATTTATCTCCATAATTGACAGTTGGAAAGAAACAATCAAGATCAGATACTTGAGCATTCGCTAAATATTCACCTATCTTATAGTCAAGAAAAGGTGTGAAAACTGATTTGTCTGCCCATATAAACTCTTCCATTTATTAAACAACTAAATTTTGTGACCATAACATCGCATTAGGCAGTGTTCTGAATTAATATGGGGCAAATGGATTGGGAATTCTCCTTTAATATTCATTTATCTTTATTAGACTGTTCTTCATGCATGCAGAAAAACCTAATGAATCATTATTAATTATTACATTGCTAGCACCCATGTTTTGGATGTGTCAAGAAGTATGGCAATTAATTAAAGAATTTCAAATTTGTAATAAATTTAACAATTTCATATTTGATTTAATATGTATGCCATAATGTTCACTTTAATTTAAATAGCTAGTACTTACCAGAAGAACTAACATTATCATTTATTTTATTTTTTATATCACCATTAGTTTGATTTTTTGAATCTTCAAATTTCCGCCTTTTATTAAGCTTGGCATTCTAGAAAAAAAAAACATTTTTATAAATTAATTGTCTCATTTTAATCATTGTATATTCAATGATACACATATAAAAGGCAGTTTTACACTACAAAATAAATGAAATAAAATTGTGTGAACAAGCAGTAACGCAAAAAAGAAAAAAAAAATACTCAAAATAGTTTGATTGAGTTTTTTATTTAATAATCAAAATGAAGAAAATTAAAATTTAATGGCAGTTTCAGGAAAAAAAATACTTATTACAATCTTTATTTTAAATTCCATTTATTTGAACGTAAAATTTGTAATTTTTATCTCAGCTGATGAGACAATAAATGCACTTTAAAATTCATAAAAACATATTACATATGGTAGCAAAAATAAATTAGAAAATGTTTAATTTTATTTATTGCAAATATTTTAACTCTTTATGCAATCATTTTAAATTTTTCCGTAAGATTGGTTTTAACCCATATAAAAAATATTGGCACAAGAATATTTTTATTAAAATTACATTACTGAAGTGAAATAATTTATTCAAAAGATTTCCTATTTATAACCATTAAAAAAATTCATCATGCATAAATAAAAACAATGGTTTAAATGAAGATTTGGGTGCTTCCACTCTAGCGATTAACCCTTTCCATAAACAAGACAATATTTTTACAGGCCAGTTCTGTTGCCTAAAATTGCTAATTCATTAGCAGCTTTTGCAAATCTGATATTAGTGTTTTTTTTTTAATTCTTACAGATAATTCAATCCATTAATATGTTTATATCGCAGTAGCATAAAATGTCAAGTAGATAAATGATTCTATATTGATTATGGTTATTTTACATAGCAAGAGTGACTAAAAAATTAATGAAAAAATATTTTTTTGTTCATCTTGTTTGATATATAATTATATTTTAATTTGAAGTACCGGCTGGATCCTAGTAGAGCCCATATCCTTGATGTGAATAATTTTGGTTGGGGATAAATTTCGCTAGTCTTGGTACTCCTACTTTGATACAGTAGATATGATAAACCTAACTATTTCTGAAATTCTTATTTTAGCATTTTTGTCTGCCCTGACGCCTTTTTCAGTTTGTCACCACGGGTGTGGGCTCCCTAAGGATTTTACCGAATTACATATTCTTCTCATAAGTGAATGAGTTGAATAAAGGAGAATATACTTCTAAAGAATTTTAACAATTATATTTATATAAGAAACACATACTTTAAGAGTAATATAATTTGACATTGAATATTTTAAAATGTAGCATTAAATAATCCTAATATTCAAAAGTAAGAAAATATAAGTTTAATCTAAGTATTATAACTACTACCACATTTAAATAGATAAAGGAAAGGATGCCTGATGTATTTCGGATTATAAAGAAGCAGAAAATATTTCACAAATATAATGCATTAAAATTAAATTTCGTAATAACATATTAAAACCTTCAATTTATTCTTCCTTTTCTTCTGCCTTTTTGGATCAAAAGTTGTACCAAAAGCCACTATAGAAAATAATTCAAACCCTCTTTCCATTTTCAAAATTATAAATGAATGATAGTACAGCGATTTCCAATACAGATCTAAAGCTGCCTTTTGTATGCCGCATTGGAGTCAAATCTACAAAAACGTGTTTTTTGTTTACAAGACAAGAATATTTTTAAGAAGTGTTGCCATTTTAAAAAACATTTTCACGAAAATCTCTTTTATTCCCAATGAATTCCAAATAAAGTTTAAATAAAGGAAAAAATATAATGTAATAAGAGTTTTGTCTTCAGAAATTTCTGATCATTATGTTTGACCCTATAAAAAGAGTATCAAGCTGAAAAAACTTATTATGCACGTTAAAATATTTTTGAAATTTTATGGACCTTTTGTTTAATTGGCGTAATTTGTAGATCAAAAAGAAAGCTCAGACGTGACTTAAACATTGTTCAAAATTATGAAGTCGTTTGTTGTGTTGGCTTCAATTTTAAAGGTCAGTAGACTAGGTATGTGGATACTTGTACGTAGGGATGGCTAAATCAATTATTTTCTAATAACTAGTTGTCAAAGTTTTCTTTTATGAAAATAACATGTTCCAAGATAAGTTATAAAACAATGGTTATGGTAAAACTTATCAAGTGATAAACATGGGAGCTCTCATTGGTTCACTGGCAACTGATAACGGATTTTGCGAAAATACGTAATAGACTGAATCGCATGACTCGTTTAGGAGCTTTACATTGGTTTTCTTTTAATTCATAACAGAATGACGTAGATTAAGTTATTTGAAGGGTCGTGTTTAATTTTACAATGTTACATTGGTTCTCTGACAACTGAGAGCTAACTGTATGAGGTTAAACATTATTTTGATGGTCACATGCTCTATTTTGAGCCACTTCATTGGTTCTCTGATACCATTAAATAGGTCTGGAATGAGAGGTTATTCCAAGAAAACACATCCGTTTGGTTTTCTTGAGGGGTGAAGTTGATCACCTGCTCGTGGTGCCCCCTGCGTAATCTAAGCGATTGACAAAGGTTTCGTCTACACAACCAAAATAACCCTCCTCGCTTAAATCTGCAAAGCAGCAAATTAACTCTGCAGTGAACTCCTGGATGAAAGAATATGTGCGGAAAGAGTCAACTGGCAAGAGATGGGAAAGCCTGGTCAACAATGGGCCAATCGACCCTAACCACCCGCTACCAGTAATGGTTGTAGCTTTCATCTAAAAACAGGACACGACTACATTTCATCTCTCTTACACAGAATAAAATTCGTTGCTTCGCCTGTGGACATGAAGAGAATGCATCCTCTGTGGACATGAAGAGATGAATGGTGAACATCTGGAGTCCTGTCCAGTTCTTGACCACTCCTCACTGGATCAGACTGGAGAACTTAAGAGGAATCGTCTCTACTAGTTAGCACACCAACTCATGCCTGAACACCTAAGGATGAGCGTTGGCTAGTAATAGTAAGTTTTCTTGGAAATTCCGAAAGGCTATTGGGGTAACAAAATTGGTTTTTGAGGAAATGCATTAAAAACATACTTTTAGTGAGCCATGATTAACAAAAATTGAGTGAAAGCAGCTTAAGCGGAATTTTTGCCACATTGATATTTTTTATTAAAAGAAATTATTCACAAAATAATTTAATCTTACATTTAAAAAAAATTATAACACTACATAAAATTTTTTTTTTTTTTTTTTTTTCTTTTAGACACTTTTTAAGGTAATTTATAATCTTGCAAAACAGATTGTTAGATAAACTCTATTGTAGAATAAATAAATTTTGCCTCTTACTGATATTATATTTTTCAACTAACCTAATATTTTAATTAAAATTGATAATATAAATTTTTATTCATTTATTTTTGATTGCAACTATTTAAATTATATTTTGAATTTAAAATATT
>JAPDSC010060463.1:421-33602 GCA_026290005.1 Latrodectus geometricus
ATGATCAAAACATTTATTTACACAACAATTTTTGTTTAGGAAAAATGCATGAAACAAATCTTAGATTTTGCTACTTGTAAAATATGCAAACTCAAAGTAAAAAAAAAAAAAAAAAAAAAAAAAAAAAATTTTATTTTTTATTTTTTTTTTTTTTTTAATTTTTATTCAAAGTAAAATAAGCATCAATAGAAGCTAGTAAATTAAATCAAGACAAGAGAAAAAAACAAGTTATGATAACTATGACAAACATATATATACTCTAAAATTATTTTTTAATTAATAGCAGAATAATATCTGGAGATTCAAATTTATTAGATCAGAAAACATGTGAGAGGAGGGGGCAGATCTAACTACTTTACAAAATCTTTAATGAATTCTTTCATAGATATAGCCAAATTATAGAAGTTGACAAATATATCTTTACAAGTAGTGAGCTGTCTCTTCTTTTAGAAAATAATATTCTAAAAGACACAGCACAATATAGAATATTATATTCTAAAGAAGAGATAGCAACTGAGTAATATAAAGCTAAATAAAGATCTGACTGTATGATCAAGAAACAATCACCAAATATAGATTTATCATTATAGATAAATATGATCTAATGTTTTGCTATTCAACCTTTAATTTAATATAAATGGCATTAAAGAATAATATAATTTAATAGATATGGCATTAAAGTATCATTTGTTTTGACTTTATCACTTCTAGCACAACTTAGTTGGAAAGTATCTCAATTATGGGACCAGTCCATCCTGTTGTCACTTCTACAGCAACTTTCAAAAGCTATCTTATAATATGCACACTCAGCTACTCTTTGAAATAACATTTAAAATAAGCTCATATTTTCCAGCAACCAGCATGATTCACAGATTTTACAATACAAACATTTAAATGATTAAGAAAAGTCTCAGCTGATCTTAGAGACTTGCAATATTTGTGATCACAAAATGTCAGTGTATATACTTTCGTTACAGCCTCCACTTAGAAAATAGAAAAATAATGTGTTTCAATCACATTTTTGTTATTTTGGAACCAACAATTTGTTCATTTGATATTAAATATTTTAATCAGATAATTATACAAATTTCCATATTTTCACAGTGGAAATTGAACTGACTCTTGTCTTGAAATTATAGTACTAAAAACTTAATGTCATCTTTGCATTAGTTTATAGTAAGCTGCAAAGCTTACTATAAATTTAATCTTATTTATTAGCTACAATATGAAGGAAAACATCATACATTTTTTCTTTTTAGATCTTGATTAAATATTTTATTTTCCACATAAAAGAATGCAAAAATAATTCAATTGTATGGGATATGTTGTTCATTTGGGTGAAATCATTTGAACGCCAAGAAAAGCATTTTTATCAGTACTTAATACTTGAAATGTTTAAAATTATGCAGACTGAAAAATGAAAACTTCACTATTCTGAACATTCATCTTCAAAGGATAGAATAACCCCATGTTGCTTAACATTGCTAGATTTCTATTTTAATCATTTAACATCAAATGCTCTTTTGGTGAGATTGTTTTGATACTTAAATTTGCATATACCTCAAATATTTACACATTACTTATATATAACATTTAATTGCTTTAGATTTTAACACAATTCAATATTATTAACATTAAATATATTGCAATAAAATATTTATGCACATTTCCAGCCAAAACATAAAAAATTGAAAATTTAGCTTTCATATTTTGTAAATTCATTTTAATTTTTCAATAATTCAATGATTTAAAAGTTGTAAAATATTGGAACAATTAAGAGCAAAGAAAATTGTAGCAATATTTGGTAAGAAATCTATTTTTTTTTTTTTTTCAGATGAATCAAATTGTACATTTACATTTTGCTTTTAAAATTAATTTAGTCCAAAGATTCTAAAAACAAGATTTTCAACATATTCCAATGAAAAACATTTAAATTCTTTAATGTACAACTTGAAAAAAAATCATGCTTACGGGTTGAATTTTGAGAACTCTGGGTTGAAAGTCAGCCTTCAAGTCATTTAAGTTCAGTGACATTTTTTCCCCCCATTAAAGTATTTACAGACAGATTTCAAGAGTGACATAGAATGTTAAATGGCAGCAAAATGTTTCCAACTTCTGCTGACTTTTTAAATTTCATATACATTTTTTAAACATGTCAACTACAAGTCTGATAATTATTTCTCTTAGCTTTGTGCATCCAATTCTTTAATACAAATTCATCTTTTTAAGAGTGATTTTTACCCTTAAAAATTTCAAGAAAATTTAGAAAAACTTGTATCCTAAGCTTGCCAACAAAAGCTAGAAATTTAAAAAAAAAAAATTTCTTTTTTATACATTTTTGTGATTTAAATCTTGAGTCGCAGCATAAGCCAATTCTTTCCTAGAAATAAATGCTTCATCTCTTCAACTAAATTGCTCGTTTGAAAGAAATATAGATAAAGAACAATGAATGCCTTATGATATTCCTGTATAACTTTCTAAATCAAAATATATTCTGATTCAGAAAATATTGGAAAAAATGCTAAACAAATCTGATAATACAGTTTTGTGTGTAGTAGCAAAATTTATCATTAAAACAAACAAAAGCAAATGGATAACTATACATAAAGGACAGACTAAACAGAATAGTATTCAAAATTACAGAAGTGTACAATTAAATGAGAATGTTTTCAAAGCTTGTCTAAATTCAATGATTTGCTTATTATATTCAATAGTCATTTTCATCAAAATTTCAAACCACAAAACTTTAAATATTTACATTACTATAACAATTTTTTTAAATGCAACTTATTCTCTCAAAAGAATCCTGCAGTATTTTCTTTTTCTTTTTTATTATTATATTATTCTAACAATAAAAGAAAAATTTCTAAAGCAGTCAATACAATTCTATAAGAAATAATATATTTGATATATAAAACATTAATTTAAAATAAAATCTTATAATATAATTATCTTAGTTTTAATTTAGAAATCTTACCATGTCATTCAAGGATTTATCACGAATATTGTCAGCTTTCATATAACAAGTATCAGCTTTATCATTAGCAGTAAGTTTATTATGTTCCTAAGAGAGAATAAATATTAGAAAATGAATACAACTTGCAAGAGATTCAATTATTACAAGAGAAATTGCTAGTGACACAATATATTTAAATATTGTTCTGATAAGCAGTAGACATGAGAATTACTTAAAAATATATATAATAAAGACGTTAGTGAAAAACACTAAGAGGGGGAAACAGCAGTGACAGGGAAAAATAATATACAGGGTGATCCAAAAGTCAGGACGAACTTTAAAAATGAATAATTCGAAAACGAATCGCAATACAAAGATGCGGTTTGCACCAAACGGATGGAAAAGAAACCAGGTTTTGTGTGGCAATGAAAAAAAAAATAGTTCTGTTGGTGACCAACAGATGGCGCTATAGTGTTTTATTGCAACAAAAGATGATTTACAAATGAAAAAATGATTAATGAAGTAAGATTAATTACAGTTAATTAGTACCTACTACAGTAAATGTTCAATGTGCTGTCCATCATTCAGAAGTAAAGCTGTGAGACGAGTCACCACACCATTCACAGCATTTAGTAGCATTTCTTGCGTTATGGTAGATACATTTTGGCGGATGGATCTTTCAGTGCCGCTAGTGATGTCGATTGGTCGTGGTACACTTTTGACTTCAAGAAGCCCCACAGCCAAAAGTCACAGGGTGTGAGATTGGGAGATCTTGGAGGCCGTGCGTGATTAAAGTAGCGACTGATAATGCGATCCTCCCCAAATGCTGAGCGTAGCAGGCGTTGCACAGGCAGAGCAATATGAGGTGGTGCTCCATCTTGCATAAAGGTGACTGTTTGGAGTGCCCGTCACACTTGCAGTTCAGGAATAATGCTGTTCTGTAACAGTGCTAGATATAGCTTACCGGTGACAGAAACTGTTTGGACAGAAACTGTGTGACTTCCTCGAAAAAATGGACCAATTATGAAATCAGCAGTGAAGCCACACCAGACTGTCACTTTAGGCTGTTGCAAGGGTACTTAAACAAATGCATGTGGATTTTCTATGGTCCGGTCCACACTCGACAATTGTGGGTGTTAACAGCGCCAAAGAGTGTGAAATGGGCTTCATCTGTCCAAAGAACAGTGTGAAGCCAATCGTGCTACTCTTCCATCTTATTGAAGACCAAATTTGCAAAATGTCGGCGAGAGTTGAAGAGGTTTCAGTTCTTGGTTATGTTGCAACTTGTAGGGATACAGTTGCAAAGTTACTCGTAGAGCTCTCCAGACATTTCCGTACGACACTCCTGTCTGTCTCGAAACTTCTAGAGCACTGCACTCCCCATGTGCAGCTACCAACGACATGGCTTGCACCGTCTGCTCCACTGCCGTTGCAACAGCAGCTGCAGTTGAGGGATGTCCACTTCTTTGACGTGACGCCAAATAACCTGTAGCTTCAAATTTTTTCACAATTTTGTTCAATGCAGAAGAAGTTATTGGTCCTTCCCTATCTCCCATACCCTTCATGTAGCAATATGCTCGCAATGCCGCAATGGCACTTTCCGAATTCTTATAAAACAGTTTAACTAAGAGGGCTTTCTCAACTATGGACAGCATTTCAATGCATACCAGTTTCGACTACCATTACCTGATGCAGTTGCTTCTTTTTATATCGTTTGTTGCTTTGCATAATCCTACATCAGAAATACGACAGCGACATCTGTTGGTCGCCAACAGAACTATTTTTTTTCATTGCCACACAAAACCCGGTTTCTTTTTCATCAGTTTGCTGCAAACCGCATCTTTGTATCGTGATTCGTTTTCGAATTATTCAATTTTAAAGTTCGTCCTGACTTTTGGATCAGCCTGTACATATACTGCATGGCCAAAAACAACTGACATTTCATTTCAAATTTATGATTGAATTATAAAATCTACATGCCACGCCATAAACATTTAATTGAAGGCAGAAATATTGAAACATCAAACACTAGTTTTGTAACACAATAAATCAATTCAAAGAATTGATGGTCCCATCTAAAATGTAGTAATATAGATTATACTTACATTGTCACAGGTTTCTTCTGATTTCTCACAGATTGATGAAACCTTTTTCGCCATAGAACCTATCTATTTAAAGACATTGAAAATTGGAAAAACAATCTTTTAAAATAAAAAAAGTTATCTTTATTAGCCCTTAAAGGGTATTCAAGGACTAATTAATTTGCAAATGACTATTATACTATTTCACATCTTTATTTTTTAATATCTGTATTGATAATTATAATCTGTAAACCTACTTTCACAATTATCTGTCTAATTCTACACACAGGTAAGTTACTATTGTGATTTTCATGCATAACTATACTTTTCTCAAATACTACTCAATATAATTTAAGAAAATCTTATCTTTATTCATTTACATACAGTTAATAGCAAAATACAAGGAAAACTAAGGCAAACCAAGAAAAATAATTAATTTCTGTACACAGGCAACATGGAAATTCACATATATACACACACATATGTGTGTGTGTACATTTATATATATAAACTTTTATATAAATTTACAAAATATGAAATAATTAGTTTACTTCGCTTTTGATTAATTACAAAAGGTAAATTATATTAAGTAGATGTGATACAGTTTAAGAGAGGAAAGAAATAATTATAGGATTAATGAACATATTATCTGTATACTATTTCTCACGCATGAAGTATTATACAATATTAAAAATGGAAAAATACAAAACTACAGAATATTATGGATAATTAGAGAAAAATCAAGGAAAATTGAAAACATCATGTAAAAAATTTTAGTTTTTGCCAAATATTTCCTTATTCTGTTCTAACAGCATTATAATTCTGTTTTATTAATATTTCAATTTACCAACAGACTTCATCAACTCAATAAACATAAATCAACAGACATGAATAACATATTAATAAGAAATTGGAAATTAAAAAAATAGGAAAATAAAAATTCTTTATGTACAACATGGCCTAAAATGAAACAAAGGTGAAAATGTTTAAAAAAAGAAAAAATGCTGTCTTGTTTGCTTTTGTTTATTATTTAATTATTGTCAACATATTTCATGCTTAATGAATACTGATTTCATTTAAAAACAATTTTGCACTAATATAATATTTAAACAGGATTAGTTTTGCATTTTGTACATAATCAAAAATGGTGAATTAGAACTTGATACTTTTCATTCAGAGCACATAGAATGATTTTAAATGTGTCCAAATCAGTGACGTTATCATGCGCATACATAATTTTTCTTCACATTTTTTGGGGAATATAAAAAAAAGCTTATCTGTGGAACACAATCCTTAGTTTACAAATACTTATTTTGATTTCATTAGACATGATGTCAACAGAAGCTTTAACAGTTAAATAAACAGCTTATGAGTTCAAAATTATGTATTTAAGATCCGAAATCAATTTCTTTAGAAGGTTGACTTCTTTTTGTGTGTGGTTGCAGTTTATTCTAATTTAAATTCTGATTAAATTTAGTTGTAAAAACTTAACTTTCACTCTAAGATTATAACAATTTTTTACAATCCTTAGTTTCAAAATTCCCAAACTAAAAACTAACATGAAAACTTTAAAAACCCTTAAATACCAAAATTAAAATTGATAAGATTTTTTTCTTTGTAAAATAAGTTACAATTTTTAAAAACAAACTAATGTTTATATTAACATAATATTCTCTCCAAAACCTAATAACAAAATGATGTTAGATTATCTACTTATGTAGTTAGATAATCTAAACTGCGTAAGTAGGCACAAATATTTGGGCAAAATAATTCCAATAAAATTTTTCTTTTAATAAATAACATACATTAAATGTTTACTTTTAGAAAAAATAATCCCTAAATTAATACCGTGAAAAAGGAAGAAATTTTCCTATACTTAATCCTATTATAAATTGCATAAACTAATATCTATTCTAAAAGTATCATCCACAACAATGTCATTTACATTGTATCAAATTTAATATGAAAACTCAAAACACTTTAATATTTAAAAAACACTTAAATCAAAATTCCACATACATTATTTAATATATTTGAGAAAAGTTTCGAATTTTTTTCATCTGACGATTCACTTAGCTTTTTCATGGCTTCAAAATGCATGAAACTTAATACATTACTGATAATTTTGATTTCTAGCATTGACATCGAAGTTTCTAAGGCAGAACATTTAAAATCTTGGTGTTTATCAAGTGAGAATTCTTTCTAAAAAGAAAAAAGATTAACTAAGTATAACTATATACTTATGAGCAAGATTTATAAATGCATATATGAGAGAAACAGAATAAAAATGATTTCATGTTTTCATAAAATACAGAAACAAAATTATAAATTACATTTTTCAAATTTCTAGCAGCACATTACAATTGTTTTATATGTTCTTTTCATGTTTTTATGATAAATATCTATTCTAAAGTTAAACTTACATTAACCAAGTATTTTCCTATTAATATTCACAAATACAATAATAATGCAATACTTGACTAAAAAGAATATTGTCAACAATGTTGTACATAAGAAGGGTACTTATAACTTCAGACATAAGGATTCCTTTATCATACAGGACCTGCAATCAAAACATCTAAAGAATACAAAGAGAATTCTATCCATTGATTTATGATTCTTTTAAGTTCTATCTCTCTGGACATGCATTAATATATATTAGTTTGGGGAAAAAGTAATCCATTATTTTTTGGTAGACATCTGTAGTGATCGATATCTCGTCAGGTATATATCAAACAATTTCAGATTTATGCTCGTTGGAAAGGTGACATTTGACACTAAAATATCCCCTTGCGGTTTTTTGTTTGATTAATTCAGTTACGAGTACAAGGTTTTAAAGATGAAAGACAACAAACAGAAAATTCGATACATTTTCGTTTTTCTCTTGTAATGGCGAAAAAGATATCTGGGTGGCTAAAATGGTGAAAGGTGTTTATCGTCCTATATAAGACTGTAACAACCAGTTACGTACAATTTTTGTTTTGTCGATTCCGTTCGGGTATTTTTGATGTTAGAGATGCACCTCGTATGTGGATACAGCATCATCGAAAATTTCTATAAAATATCAAAAATGATCGAAGTTAACTGCATGTCAGCAGTGGTAATGCGCAAGACCTAAAAATCTACATGAAAGCTGTTTTAAACCTTTTTACAAAGTGAATCCAAAAAAAGGTACATAAAGTTCACGTAAAAATAATGGATTTCTTTTTCCCCAACCTAGTATATATATACATACACACATACAAATAAGGTTATTATAAAAAAATTGTCCTGATTCAAATGCAACTAATTGTTAAATAACTTTCACCAAAAAATGAAATTTGGTAAAAGATTTTGAGCTATGCATATTAAAATCATGATAAACAGTTAAGTAAGTTATGGTTACATTGAAAAAATTCAAAACATCTATTTTTCAATTTTATTAAATTTGTATATAGAGAAATTGGTAAATATTACATTTATAATTTAAATATATTTATAAATATCATCAATAAAATTCATATTGGAGTACCCTTTCATAGATTAGTGGCACAAAAACAAACTAATGTTTATATCATGCTTCTAACATGATTTTTAATAAGAAATTATAAATTTTTAAATTTAAAAATGAGGAATTCTGCTACCATTTTAAAATATTTAAAAATCGTTAAGTTTCTTTCACATCACTTAAACTATTAATTTTTTTTTGGTTGAGTGAATATGTGCTGCACTGCTCTACTTTTCCAACTGAACCATAATTTGTTATCATAGGTACCCATTTATAGGGTAGGCAAACCATTCATACAAGAAAAGGACAAAGACAAAAGAGAGAGAAAGAGTGAACGGCATATATTAAAGTGATATTTATTAATAAAATGCACAATTAAATATAATTCAAACTAGCTTAAAAGATAAATTTCAAACTCTAAAAATAAAATTTCATGAATCAACATAAAATATAAAGGTATTTTTTCACTACATCATTAATAAATTTAGATTCAGAAAATAAATATCTCGGAAACAGTTCTCAATAACTACAGATGATAAATATAAGATGTTAAGTAAATGTTTCCTAGTATGATTAGAGAATCTTTTAAGTAAAGCAGCCTGCAGTTATATTATTCTTTTGCCATTTACATTACCCACTTATGCGAATGAAAAACATAATCTTGAAATAAATAGAATACTGGAAAAAGAATAAAGATGATAGAAAATTAATCTATTCAATTCTAAAAACTAATATTCTGATTGTTTTATTTATTTTTTTTTTCCTGTTTTAAATGAATAGAAAAATAGTACTAAAGCTCTATTCAACTAAATCTCATTAGCCAATATAAATGATAAATTCAATAAACCAGTAGATTACTGAACTGAAGTGGAATTCTCGCAAATTGATGACCAAACAGGCAATTTTATTATGTGTGCCAAATTTGTTTGGAGTTTTGTAACTGCTTTTGGTATGTATTTTATTTATTTATTAATTTATATTTTTTCATGAATGCTTGAAACATTTGTGGTAAAAGTTGCGATAAAAAAAATGAAATGAATAAAACTAAAAAATTTGAATTTTCCTTTTTGTGTAGCTAATGAAAAGGTATGGGTACTGATAAATTTATATTTTCTATGAAATGAAAACTCTTTAGTTATTTTCAAAACTAAATTTGTAATTTTTAAATAGTTTCCTTAATTTGGAGAGTTGGGGAAATGATTATTAGTTAGTATTTTATGTGTTGTTCTATTTAATTTAGCAATTTTATATAGTAAACTATGTAATTTATTAAAAGTATAGATTGTGAGGAATATACGTTTCTTGCATTGTTCTGCTTGGTTAATTAGAAAGCAAACATTCATAAGAATGGATGCTATTTATATTAGCAATTTAGCAATTACCTGGTTGTTTGCTCATTTCTAGATTACATCACAATGAATTTTTTAATGGTGTTAGAAACCAGAGTATATAAAAATGTTATTCATTTTATTGATTTAGTTTCATTACCCATTATTTGTCTTGCGAGATTTATGTCACAACGGATGTTTTTTTAAGATGGACAGCACTGCTTGGTAAACTGCTAAGTTTTCATTAAAATGTGTTATATTCATTACTAATTTAGATTTATAGCAGTTAATAATATTCATTACTAATTTAGATTTATAGCATTTAATAAAAACTACTTGGTATACAATGTAATTTTAAAATGTTTGTACTATTTTGATTAATTTAAAAAATAGAATTATAAAATTAATTATATTTTATTGAACAAGTATTTTAAAATTATTGGTTTCTAGAGTAATTTCATATTTATTTTGTGATATATAATCTATGTAAAATAAGTAATTGTTATAATAATTCTGCTGTAAATAAATGACAAAATATCAATATTTGAAATTAAAAATGAAGAAAGATTATAAAATTTAAATTTTGAGATTGAGGGTGACAGGGACTTACAAAATCACATATTGTCCAAAGGTATCCAATTTTGATTGACAAAATATCTGTTCAGTGCTTTGTGCCAAATTGGAAATAGGACCAAACCTGTACTAGTTTTGAGGATTTTACCTTAATATTTATAAGAATAAAAAACTTAAAATTTTTAATAACAATATATTGGAAAAAAGAAACTAACAAAGATATCATACCATATATAACATATCACCTAAACATTGAATCATACGATTATTTAAATCAAATATTTCACAGGCTGGAATCATAAAAATGTTTAAAGCAGCATTATAATCACTGGCATTATCTTCTGGAAGATTTTCAACTTCATTTGAATGTAAAGAGTTTGAACCCTAAATAAAAATAGGTAAAATAATCACCAATGTTATTTAATGATTATATAAATAACAGTTTAATAAATCTAAAATTAAAAACTCCTAATTATTTATCTTTGAAAACATTGATACGCTAATTTATATCATTGAATTATATTTTTTAATCATTCTACTGCAATTATCTACAGCACAAAATTTTCAGAGATATTTTATAAAATATTTTAGACATAAAATTTCTTTATTGAAAAAAAGTTGAAACAAGAATAAATTACGTTTAATATAATTTTTAAAATAATTTTTTTTAAATTTAAAAAAATATTAACATACATGAAATAGGAAGTTCTTATTTTTCATTATATTGTAAACAAAAAATGTAAATTTCTACACATGTAGAATATATGCCTTTCTTAAGTTTCATTTTTGAAAAATTTCAATCACATAATAAATTTGTTAATTAGCATGTGAAAAATATAGATAATATATTAAATTTGCATTTTTTAATTCAGTAAGTGATTAGTCGAATAATTTTATTTTATACATTATTCATTTAAAATTGCTGTTATATACAATAATTTATTGGTATTATGTAGAAAAATTTGAAGATGTATGCATTTAGGTTTACTGTGATTTGTAATGCTAAGTTAAGAAATCAAGTTTTCATAAAAATGTTTAATTATATTGTTATAATTTGAATTTTTTTTAAATTTTCTCACTTATCTGTAATTTATTTAACATTTTATATATAAGTATAACAATTTTTTAATTTAATTATTTGTTGAACATCAAGCTCTAATTCTCAAAATCTAACTTTCAGAAGTTTAATAGCCCGATGAATAATCAAAGAATTAAAGCAATTATTTTTCACATAAAAAAGATACATACCTTCCAAATAAAAATGTTATAACAATATGAATGATTTTCTTTTAATATTTTCGTGCATTATTCTACAATTATTTACAATAATAAAATGCAATAAATGTAATTATTATTTATAGGCTCAAAAAGTGTTGAAGCTAAATTTTTTTAATTTCATACACTTTACATAAATAAAACATTTGTTATTTGAATGGATATACTTTAAGAAATAAAATTGCATATCTTAGAATATTTTTAAAATTAAAAGCTTAAAATTAATATACTTTAAATGCAGCAGCAAATTTGCATTTAAAAGATACAATGCGATATGACTAAGTGGGATTTAATGAAATACTACAGAACGGCAATCAATTCCTTCTTATACAAATTTTGAAAGAAAATAAACTTACTTTCCCTAGCTGTCTATCAAGTTCTTGAATATCTTCGATCAATGGATCATATTCCAATGTCATTTCTCTATTGTCATTCATTGTTATTGAAAATTTTTAATCAAATGAATCTAAAATGAATACATGTAAATATAGTATTTTTTCAATAAAAAAATTGCTTTTAAAACTCTTTATAATTTAAGCCAATTATAATTAAAAATATAAATATTGATTAGAATTAAGCTTAACAAACATTTAAGTATATATAGATAAGTTAATACTCCAACTAACAACATAATTTCATAGGATTACAGTGGTATTTATTATAACACATCATTGTAATTTTAGTACCAATTATTTTTTTCTTCATATTGAACAAAACATATTTATATTTTTTGCTTGGATATAAGCTAGATCTATTGAAATCAAATTTCATCAAGGCATCACATCATTGACACTATTTAAGTTGTAAAATGGGAAAAGTTAAAACAACATCAAAAAGAACCGTTAATCTGCTCTTTAAGTCCCCTACTCTGCCAACTTGGCGATAAATGCACCAAGCGTGGTAAACCAGACGTTTTTATTCCTAATGAACTTTTTATGGCAACCTCCAGAGGAAATAATTTGTGCTTTTTCGCGCATGCTCATTAATTGGTTTTTTCTTTTAGCATTTTCATTGGTCGTTAATTAGTTTCAGTTTGAAAAATCAATCATTTTCATTGGTTGTTAATTAGTTTAAAACTGTTAAAAATTGTATTTCATTATTTCCCTGGCAACAAACAGTGTTTTTGAAAACCCGCCAAGTACGGGACCCACAGCACACTTTCACCAAGTTGGCTGAGTAGGGGACCTAAAGCGCATTTTCACCAAAAGAACATAGATTAATTTAAAACAAATAAAAAAATTATTATTCAAATATTATAAAATCGTATTCTTGCTCAGAATATGAACTCTGACATAAAGTTTATAATATCATAAAGGCTGACAAAATTTTTACACAGATGAAATTGCTTGATTAATTAAAACTAAATTATTATAAAAATATTTTATTTAAAAATTATTGATAATTGTTTATGAATATTTTATTTCAATTGTTTATGTTCTAATATACAATATATTTTGATAAATTATCTAAATTTCATGCTTTAGATCATAAAGCTCATTTGTCCCATTAAATTAAGGAATATATCTCAAAACTTGAAATTTATCTCTCATAACCACCAAGAAAGTTTAAAATAACCAGAACTCAACTAATAAGTAATAGTCTATATTTTCTTTTAGGTTTTTAAACTTTTTATTTATATATAAGCACTGAAATAATTAAAAATGCATGTCTAATGAAGTCATTCAATTTTTCTTTTTAAATGTTAATGAATTTGTTAATATCTGGCCAGTTTCTATTTGATTAAAAATCTAATTATTGAAAAAAGAATGATGTTAGTCACATTATTTATTCAGCCTTATTGCTTAGATTTTGATATCTGTCAGATAGCACAAAATATATTTTTAAAATATGCAAGATTGTTTTATTAATCAAGAAGAAATTTAAAAAAATTGTGTATATAATTTCAGCACAAATAGTTGCATTGTTTTTTTTATGTTATTTCACTTTTTGTTTTCAAATGTAAATTTTTATAAAATTAACTTTCTAGCCTTTAGTGAATTGAATATTGAAATTTTACGTACCATTGAACTTCAAAAATTGTGAAAAAAATCAAACAATTTAAGTTCATGAGTGAATTGGAAATTGTGCCAAACCTCATTAAGTTAGGCGATTTTATTGCTATTTCATAATACTTGCAACTTAATGTACATGAAAGCTCTAATTTTCTTACCATATCAAAATTAACGAAATATTAGTGCTTTTCTTTAAACAAAGTTGTAATCTTTAAGCAAGATTAATAACAAAATAAAATATTTCTCTAATAAGAATGAGAAAAATGACATTAACAATTAATATGACAATGATAAAAAATTTAATTATAAAGATGAAAGGAAAGAATTGCTCACATTAATGTTTATCTTAAATGGAAATTATTTTCTGCCTTTAAAATATAAATTTATTTTTTAATTATTTTAATTTCTTTCATTTAAAATTAAAAAATAAAAAATGCATAAATATTGGTTTCATTTATATAGGTCTGACTGTCTATAAGAAATTTTAATAGAATGCACAGATAAAAGAAATACACCTAAACATTTGCTGTGATTAGAGTTCTATTACATTGCATATATAGTTAGAATTTACATATATTTCTACTTGATGAGATGCTACCTTTACTATTTACTTTATATTAAAACTCAAGATAGTATAATTTACAAAATTGGTTGTATCCCAGTATACGGTACGCTATTTTTATACAATTAATATAATTATATAATATAAAATTATTTTATAGAAATAATATAATTTTATACAATATTATATACAATTAATTATAATTGTATATATGCGTACCGTTGTATATATGCGTATCGTACAAGGAGCGTACCGTTCACTGGGAATTAACCACAAAAATTTATTAAATGCTTTTGAATTGATTTATTTAATTTTTATGGTTATTACAATGCCAAATCACAAAAAAAGAACCAAAAGTAGCCAAATTAAAAACAACAATAAACATTTTCATTTTTCAAAGACTAAAATCATGTTTTCAATTTAAAATACATGATTTATTGACGAAAATTCCACCTCGTTTTCTAAGAAAGTTATGCATTACGGCACATTTGAATGTCAAATTACATAAAAAAATGTAAGAATACTGTAAAACAAAACTTAAGCAATACAAATACAAAAATTTAACTCGTCATATATTGCAGAACTCATGTAATGAAAATCCTATGGATGAAAAAGTAATTTTAATAAAAATTTAATTGAAATCGACATTTTTAAGAAGTATTTCATGTGATTTGTTTCTCCATTAGTTTAATTGATAAGTAAGCACGTGCCATTTTGTTATTAATAATTTACCAAACTTTCAAATAGTTAAATGGATATAATTCTTCAATTGACTAAATGAAACTTTTCTGAACATCATATAATAAAAAAACATCAGTAAAAAATGTTAAAAAAATTGTAAAATATAAAATTAAATACTGTTAATCGGAAGTCAGTATTTCGGCATTTTCCTATAATGAATGTTTTAATAATAACAAATTAAGTACTCACTTTATCCCATGAGAAGCCGATCTGTGAAATAAAAAGATGAAATTTTTCAATGTGTATAAATACTTTTAACAAATATAAAAACTACGTGTTTATAAATAATAGTAGAATACAAGAGGAACAGGCATAATCCCCTACGCCGGGCACACAGACTTGACAGTGCTGCTAAAATATAGTGCTGCTTTGTTTCGCGCATGCGGATGTACACAAATGAAACCGAAAGAAGTCTGCTCTTCTGGATATTGTGTAACTTGTAATAAATAAAAAGAAATTCTTTGTGGGCTAATATTTTTATTTACAGAAAAATTACTAATTTCAAATTCTTAAATATTTTTTCCATGTAAGGCACCAATTAAAGGTGGAATTGCTGACATCTGTTTTTCAAAAATATCTGATTCATTCAATGTGAAAGAATTCACTAGACCAAAGCACTTGTCTGCAATATTTTTTCATCTTTTTTCAATTGATTTAAAGAAATTACCAGCATTTTTAATATATTTTGATAAAACTTCGGACTTTTCCAAAAAATAATTTTCAAATGCCCACAATTATATACTCTGATTCATGCATTTGCAATTTACAAACTAAATGAATATGTTTACACATGTTCCAGTGAACAACTGAATCTATATAAGTATGCGTGTACTTAACAATGCATACTTGGCATTCAGGACATATCAGTTTGCAATCACAGTCTCTCAAGTTTTCACACATTGTGTATAATTCATTAGTAAAAGAGGATGGAACAATCCATTCATTCTTCAATTTTGCAATTTCAATATTCAAGAACTCACTTTTATGGTATTTCCTTATTAAACGAATCTTACTTGTAACTTTGCCTTTATGGAAAATTACAAGTCTATCCACTACTTTATCTCGGACAAACCTCATCAATGCATAAATCATTTCGTCCTGTTACTTTACATTTTTTTCACTGAAGACAAATGTATTTGATGGTCTGATGCATTCTTTCTATGAGCATATTTGTATTCAAACCACCATAAAACCTATAGCAATGTGCCCATTTTTCACAACATTTACTATAATACTCTTTAAAATATAATGCATATGCTAAAGTTTAATCCTCATTCTCAAGCTGATGCAATACTTAAGCTAATAAAAGGTTGAAAGTGAATTATTCATTAGTAAATATCTTTCCACAAACAATATTTGTAGCATCTTGTAAACCGTAGCTTGCTTTTATAAGTTTTTTATTTTAGATAAATTTTTTACGCCATGCCCTGTCTACGTATAAAATAAAAATAACTTTAGTTCTGGTTGCAAAGTAACTTTTTCCCAAGCATTAATACATGAAGGTGCCTTATCGGACATGAACAATTTTGGTTTAATAGCTCCAATTTTTTCTTTAATGAAAGATGAAAATAAAATCATTGTATCTTTATCCCATCGATTTGATATAAGAAATGCACCAGGAAAGTCTTGACGCGTATCATCCAAAGCCAACAGGGAATCAATTGGAAACCATAATTATTCTGAACATGTGTTCCATCCATACACAAGCAGTCCACGCCAAATTTTTTGACAAATTCTACTTGTGCTTTATTCATGATGATGGTAATAAAATCTAATTTTTAAAAAAATAATTTTCTGTCAATTCTCCTTGTGGTATGTAAAAAAAGAACTCATGAACCAGTGTCAGTTTCTTCCATTGCTTTTACCCAGGCATCTATTTTAATTCCATCGTTTTGATGATAAACAGCATCTGAGCATAAATTAAATTGCATTTCAATGTTATGAAGATCTTGATTAGTTAGAAAATGAACTCTTTCAAGTTCAGATTCTAACACTAAATCTCGAACTTCCTCCAAAATAACTTTGAAACGTATTTTAATGGCTATTTTTTCAGCAAGACAACGTTTTTCCTTTTCCCTTAAAAATTGATGGCCATGTTCATTATCATGCCCATTATTGATTTTGATATGTGTTATAGAATACATGATTCAGAATCATTTTCTATAACATTCATACTAGCAGGGCAAAAAGCATTTATTTTATTGCTTCCTTGAGATTTTCTATGAGGTAAGCCCTTTCCACTTTAGTGACCTCTATGTTTCCTCACCTTATTTATAATTTTTGTACGTTTTAGTTTTCTTTAAGATGGCAACAAGTTTTGTCTTTCCATAGAATTTTATATGGTGAAAATGTGTTTTGGGTCCCCTGCTTGGCACGTTTTCAAAATTGCTGATGCCATTGCAAAATATTCTACCACTATTTTAAGGTAAAACATAATAAGCAACCAATGAAAAGGCTAAAGCAAAAGAGTAATTAATCAACATGCGCGAGAAAGCGCTTCAAATTCGCAAGTTGGTGAAGAAGGGCACCTAAACCGCAATTTAACCAATATTTTTAACTAAACTTAAGACAATTTTTGATATTTTATTGTTAGGGATAGAGCAGTTCATTATAAGATGTATAAAAAATTTTATTTTCTTCATAAGAGCCATAAGTAGTAAGATGATAAATTCTTATTTTTTTAATTAGCAATTCTTATTTTTTTATTATTCTTGTTATGCTGATAAAATGTCGTCTAGCAAAATATCATGCTATTTTTGTGTTGCAACTTTCACAGCCAAAAAAATTACTCGAAGCATCTCAAGAATTTTCATGTTGATAAAAAAGCTGATATGGATCACCTGAAGCAGTTTCTAAAATTTTGTGAAGTATGCAAAATCAATTTTACATCAAAAGAATATTTAGATGAGCATATAAAATCCGTGCACACAACAATAATTCAAAAACACAGCTCAAATTGCAAAACTACAGTTGATGAAAAAATTCAAATGCACATACAGAACAGCAAATGAAAATTGTTTAAAAAAATTTAATTTGTTGTATATGTGACGAAAAATTTAGATTTACGAAAAGTTTATTTGCTCTTTTAGAAACAACTCATCAGGTCATTAAATTAAATTTCCAAGAAAAATTATTTTACAAAGAAGAAAGTATTTTCAAATGGAAAACAAAAATTGAAAAAAAAAAAAAAAAAACCGATGAGCTATTTTATTTAAAAAAAATGGTTCTAAAGTACTTGAAGATGGAGCAACATCCATACAGTTTTTCTGCCACAGAAGTGGTTTATGCAACATTAAGCTTGAAAGAAAAAGAATATTAAAATGTATTGGATCCAATAAAATTAAAGCCCCTATTACATTAGAGTTGCCGATATTTCATTTTGAGCAACTCCCATAGACTTAACATTACGTGACGTCACAGCTCGATTTTCGGCAACTCGAGCTCATCGTCCAATGAATATTCGAGATTTCTATTAGGTTTGCTATAAGTAAATAGCTGTTTTACTAGATTTAATAACAGATCGCTTTTCTGGCTAACATTTTTAAGGTTGCCATATTTTACTCTGTAGGTGTCCAGATTTCATGATGAATTCTTATTTGGGAATTTAATTTGTAGCCAAAATTTGTTTACATAATTACGCCATCTTGCTATTGTTTCACTCAATTTTAGCGTTTGAAACTTCACGTTTAGAATGATCAAGAGCTAATCTTTGTCGACGTGAAAAGGAAAATATCTGGTTAAAAAATTTCTTAAAACTTTTGAGTTAATTTCCTAAATAAATAATATTATCAAGGCCTTAAATAAATAATATTATCTAGATCCTTTAAATTTTTAATTTCACAAACAAGATTTGATATAAAAAAAATCACTAAAATTCCTTTGTTTCTAAAAGAATATTTTATTTTTAATTATCTTAATATTCCACTCAAAAAATTCAAGCCCAATTTGGATTTTTATTTCTCTTTATTTTTTTGGATTGTTTTATCAGTTAATTTTCTGGAATAATTTATAATTTAAATTTACATGACATCAGCATCTTTTACACTAGTATCGGATGGATTTAATGTTTATTTTAATAAAATTTTATTATATAATGAGTGATGATTAAGTACAAGTTAGATATTACTCCTGTTGTATTTTGTTTTTATAAATATTTATTTCCAGAATTATTGAAATCTTATAAATGAATGATAAACTTAGTGATCATTAAAAAAACAATAATTTTGAAAATGATCATGTAAACATCTTAGAAAACTATAAACTGGGAAAATTCTGCAAGATAAATAAAATTTATTTTGAAAAATTTTACTACTGAAAGATTGTAAATTAAATGCTACTTTAATTAATTCATATAATTTTTAACTATTCATTTCCTACATAAAAATTGAAAGCTTTATCTCTAATATAGGTATTTTAACAGGTGAACAGCAAATAGCTAAGCAGGAAATGAAAATTAGTAATAAAGAAAATAACACATATTAATAATTTGTGTTTTACATTAAACAATATAATAAAAGAAATTAGTAACTATATAAAAAAAATTTACACACCTTTATTTAGAAAAGATTTTGGAATTAAAAGAAAATTTATGCAAGCAAAACATCATAAGAAATATAAATTAAATAGCTGAGAATTTCTACATTGAAATTAATACTTTTGCTACAAATAATTTTATTTGTTTTTAAAAATCTTCATGCTCAATTAAGTTTTATAATACTCACTATTCTAAAGTTATTTTGTAGAATTAAAATTTTAAAATTATTTGGTATTTTGAAATGATATTTATTTATAGTTTTAATAAAATTAAGAGATCACTCAAACAACACAGGTGAAAATTCTTATCACGTGTAAACACATCTTTATAACGATGATATTTTTAACATTAATTCGGACACTATTTCATCATACGTTCTTTGTTTTATTTAGTAAATTTATATTGGGAATCTGAATTATCCCATATATGAGGCTTTACTCTTATCATTTCAATAAAATCAATTTCCATTTCTTTTGTCCATTCAACACAGATATTTGCCATTTTCAAGTATATATATTTATCACATGCACTCATTAACAATAATGAAAACATGTTATTTCTTGGCATCTTATTGTTTCCGCTTGGCGAAAGTAAAAGACAACACCAGTTCCGTTGATCATCTATTGGCGATCGAATTGCTCGAGTTGCTGCTGCATGCACAAAAAAATTGCTCATGACTTGCCCGGATTATATTTTGGTAAAGAAGACTTCCTGTGGAGATGACATAGAAATTTGTGTAAACTATCAGTCTCTTCATGTTGGCCACAAATGTGAAATTGGCAGAACAAATATAACTAAGCAAGAAAAAGTTGGTTTAGCAGGGCAATTAACAATCGGCGTTCCAAAATCAAATGTTCTTACAACTTTACGAAAAGAATATTCTCCCACAAAAAGAATAAGCTTCACAACGAAGAAAGATTTGCACAAAATATGCCGAGATTTTAAAATTGATGAAGTAGGCATCTTTCATAGTAATGATGCCATTTCTGTAGATATTAGGGTTCAATTAAATGAAAGAAACAAATCAAATATTGTTATATAAACCCCTGGCTGAACTTTTACCCAATTATCCAAATCTTTCCAAAAATGACTTTTTCCTAGCCATAATAAACTCGGCACAGCTGAAGCTTTTAGAAATATATGGGAACGACATTTTAATGATTGATGCTACTCATGGAACAAATCAATACGCGTATTCATTAACAACATTAATGATTAAGGACTCAAACCATAAAGGTTTTCCAACTGCTGTGCTGTTTTCAAACAAAACTGCTGCTGATGTTCTACAACCTTTTTTTTCTGAAATTAAAAAAAAAATGTCCCTTTTAAAAGCCAAAGTTGTTCATGTCTGATGATGATGCTGCATTTTATAATGCATTCACTAGTACTTTTGGAAAAGTTGAACATCATTTGCTATGCACATGACGTTTAAATCTGAAGAATAAAATTAAGGATAAAGATCTTCGTGATTCCGTATCAAAAGAACTATTCAGCATACAACAGGAACCGGATATGAAAACGTTTTTACAAATTTCTGAATTATTTTTTAAAAAAAACTTCCAGATAAGGAGGATACAAAATCTTTTGGTGAGTATTTCCAAAACTTTTATATGAGTAGGACTCAACAATGGGCATACTGTTAACATTTAGGGCTAAAAATAAATACCAACATGTAACTGGAAAGATGCCATCGAGAAATAAAATAAGAAGATACTAGGAGAAAAGTAATGAAAAGACTCGATAAATCCTTGGCAATCATTTTAAATGTAATAGACAGAATATTGATTGGTCACATGATTTCCATAGAACGATGCAAACTAACTCAGGAATTGGCTTCAATAAGAAAGCGTCATGACACAGCTTTAAATTTACCAAAAGAGAACATTATTGAAATGAAACCATGGGATTTCTGGGTTGTTATTTCAAATAAGGCTCAAACATTCAGCAGAAATTTAGATACCTATGATGTAACATATGAGACTAATTGTAATTGCGACATTCAATGCCATGATTGCAATATATGAATTCATAATTTTCATGTACATGCTTGGATTATAAAATTCAATTTGTTATATGTAAGCATATACATTTAGTAAATATACATTTTCTCCATGTGATACCTATTTCAACGATCAATGATTCTAACAATTTAGTCATTGATGAGGTAGATGACCAAGTAGGACTGAAGAAAATGATATTATTATTAAAAAATAATATACCCTCATCAAATGAGGATTTAAAAAACAAGATAAGTAGTGTTTTTAAGGAACTATTGACGATTGCAACAGCTAAAGAAGACTTTTTATACATTTTGTTGGTACATCTAAGAATAAAAAATAATCCACTGTTCTAACAATACATAGAATTTATATTCACAATCACGATGATTTAATCAACGAATACTTTGTGAATGCTATTAAAAATATAACAATACTGAGTCGTTACTCTTTTTGAAAGGATAACGGATATGTAAACAAAATACACTTGCTAGCCAGATAAATTTATCGCATTATTCACATCACCAACCCGCTGAATCTCAGCCAAAATTTGTTACTCAACGCGCATGCGTTAGAATTATCATCTGGAGCCGAGAGAGATGGATCTAGGGCTGGATAGGTTTTTAGCCTTTCGGCCATTTACCTTCCATTCCTAAAAGAATAATCTAAGACAATGGTAGTTAAATTGTTATTGCCTAAAAATGAGATCTGCATAAGAAATAGAGGAAAGTGCTCCCAATGAGGCAGTACTCTGCATGGCAAGTAAGATAAGGGGATATGCTTTATTTGCATGAAGAAATTATCGAGATATCATGTTCAAAATGATAGTGAAAAAAATGACATTAAAAATTAATACAAATATATGAAAGATAAGTAAAGAATCTTGAATAATTATGTATTTACAATAATAAAAGTACTACATGAATAAGTTGTGAAAATAAAAAGATCTTGACTAAAATATATATATATATATATATATATATATTTACAAGAAAAATATCAAAACATATAATTGTTAGAAAGATTAAGATATCTTGAATAATATATATTTACAACATGACAAGTAATATATATTTACAACATGAAAAAGCAAGTAATTTAAAGGACAACGTGTACAAATCATTTAATATAAATAATACAGAGATATTTATGAAAAGGAAGTTATTAACAATTAATTAAGTGATTAAAGTCAAGATCTTTTTTTGTATTTACATCTCGGGTGGTTTGTGGGGTTGTTAGTAAGAGGTTTTATCTTCAGAACTGACCTCGGCCTATGAAAATTTTGAATTTCGTATGGGCTATAATTTTCAATTTTGCTAATTTCCGAATGGTTAATTTTGGGTAGGTTATCGTAAAATCTAAAGGAGAGATATTTACTGTATCTTTCGAGAGACAATATACCTAGGTTTTCCCTAATTGGGGAATTCCTAAAGTAATATTCCGCCCGAGAGATCATTCGTAAAATTTTATTTTGTTGCACCTCGAGGATTTTAAAATTTGTAATAGCAGCTCTACCCCAGATTGGTACAGCATAAGTGATTATTGGGCGGAGGCATGCTTTATAAATAATAATTTTGTTAAACAGGGAGAGTTCAGAATTTAGAGAAATTAGTGGGTATAGGAGAGTTTTGTGACAAATTTAATATTTTTTTTTGGATATGTTGTTTCCAAGTTAATCTTCTGTCTATTGTTAGACCGAGGTAGTCCACCTTATTTTTCCATGGTAAATCCACTCCACCTAACATAATTTTGGGGGATTAGTCAACTTTCTCGTGAAGAAAACAGCTTGCGTTTTTGTGACATTAATTTTGATTTTCCATACCTTCAACCACTCCTCTATGGCCACAAGATGTTCAGATAAATTCTTATGAATATTACTCAGTTACTCAGTGGATAGAATAGCAGTATCATCTGCAAACTGGCAAAGGATATTTTTTGGATGTTTGGAGATATCATTAATGAATATGTTGAATAGAAAAGGACCCAGCAGTGATACTTGAGGGACGCCTGCGTGAATGGGTCTGTCTTCAGAATAAATATTTGCTAGCCTTATGGTAAAAGTCCTATTAGTTAAGTAATTTTGAATAAGTTTAATAAGATGGATGGGGAAATTGTTGACTATTAGTTATAAATTAATTCACTATGCCACATTCTATCTAAAGCTTTTTCTATTTAGAGACTTTCCCCGTTTGTAGATTGGTAGGATCACTGCTTTCTTCCATACATTTGGGAAGTGACTAAGTGACACAATGTCATTAATGATGGAGGTAAGATAGCAAATCGCCTCAGTTGGGATTTGTTTCATGATTTTATTTGCCACCTGGTCATGTCCCGGGCTTTTCTTATTTTTTAATTTTGCAACAATTTCTTCTATTTCAGATGCTAAGACCTCAGGAGCTTGATGTGGGGGGGGGGAGTACATAATTGGAAGTATTTAGTAATTTCATGATTAACCCTGTGCTCTTGAGCTGGGATAGGTAAGTTGTTGGGTTCAAATTGATTCTCGAGAGATTTAGCGAGGCACTCAGCGTTTTCCTTGCTTGACGTGACTAATTTGTTGTTGTCCAAAAGTGGGGAAATCATTTCAAACTTCTTTTTTTTTATTGTTCACAGCTCTCCAGAAGGACCCATCTTCCAGATTTAGGTTAGTAATGAAATTGTTCCAAGAATTTTGGTGATGTTCAGTAATTTTATCTTTAATTATTCTTTTAAGGGAGTTAATTCGGTTTTTAATTAATGGGGATCTACGGTGGTTGTACTGTTTTCTTAATTTCTTTCTTTCTTTGATCAGACTTAAAATAGGGGTTGGGAGATAATCGGCAATATTACAGGCTTTACTAAATTTGCTATTTGTTAATGCATTTTTAATAATTTCAGTGAGGTCATTGACTTTAAATTCGCGTTGATTAGCGTTGGTAGAAATTTTAAAGAAAGAATTTGGAATAGAGTTATTAATTTCGTGTCTAAATTTATTCCAGTTGTGGTGCGTTTTGAGATTTTCAGGGTTTTGTGCCTGGGAATTGTTGAAGTATATTAGGGCGGGATAGTGATCAGAGGGGAGCTCTTCAATAGTAACAATTTTTGTTGTAGGCTGGATACCCTAGAGAGCATTAAATCGATAAAATTACCAAAAGTGTGGCCATAGTGGGTTGGTTTATCTGGTCTGAAAATATTAAGGTCTGTGTTCTGTATCAAGGAGTTGAGCACCTTCCCAGAGGTGTTGTTGTAATTGCAGCCCCAGTTAGTGTGTTTGTCGTTAAGGTCTCCAACTATTATAATTTTATGATTTATGGACAGAAGATTTTCTAGGTCCTTTTCAGGCTGGGATTTGGTTGTGGGGGGGGGGAATGTACAATAAAATCAGAGTGATGTTACCACTGTCAGAATAATGAAGGTTTATGATTGTGGCTTCAGTAAAGTATAGTTTGGGGGTGGGTAGGTGGAAGTGGTTAATTTTTGTTTTGACCAGGATGGCAGTCCCACTTTGAGTTGTTGCCCTGTCATTCCTGTAAGTCGAATAATTTGGAAGGCTTAATTTGCTTGTTTTAGTTAAATGGGTCTTTTGGAGGTAGATGACATCCGACCTAGTTTTTAGAACAAAGTTTTGAAACTCTGCTAATTTTGAAAGAATGCCATTTGCATTCCACATCATGAAATTGAGGTTCTTGAATTTGTTTACTGACATTCAGATAGTTTGCTAGCGCTTAGGGCGTTAAGTAGAAGATTAAGTTTATCAGTAGGGTGGGTGGTTTTCCAAGGAGAGGGACAATCTGAAGTAGAGTTGGGTACTCTTTAAAAATTAAATTAATTAGCCTAATAAGTTGAAGGATGGTTTGTAAATTTTCTAAATTTCCTAATCCCTGCATTGGATTGGGGGATGAGAGGGTAGCCTGATGATGGGGGATGTTACTAGACGCCGCTTGGCCGTTAGAAACGTTTGGTTTTCTAAGATTTACTTTTGAAGCAATAGTGGGCTTATTATTATTTTTGTTCATTGGATCGATAGGACATTCTGCCCTATGGAGGATGTGTGGTTATTACCACAATTTACACATTTTGGGTGTTCTATTTTTTTGTGGGGGTAGTCTCTGGAAGAATGCTTTTCTCCACACTTTACACAGTTGGGCTTTAGGTGACAGATGGATGAGTTGTGGCCAAAGCCCTGGAAATTGAAACATTGCACTGGTCTAGTATTTATGTATCTTTCTTCTTTAACGATGACGTTTAGTATTTCTTTCATATCAAAAATTTTATTTGCAATCTCATTATCATTGAGAGTAATGAGGAAGCAAGGAATAAGTTCTTTGACCCTGTGCTTTCTCATTACGGCCACAGAAGCCACATCGAAACCTCTTTCAGATAACTCCTCAGAGATCAATTCAGTAGGGGTCGTACTACTTTAATTGGTTTTTCCATTTATGAAGGGCTCTTTCTCTAGAAGCTAGTCAGGCTTTCTAGTCAGGGACACTTTGAGACAGAGTAGCTGTGACCGTAATGTTCACTTTACCCGTAATGTTATTGTTTGCAAATTTTCAACAATAAATTTATAAGCATTGCGAAAACAGGGGATTTTAGTTTCTTGTGAATTTTTGATTCAGTTGTTAAGAAGATGGGTTTCTCTTGTAAAATCTGTCCTAAAGAATGTACCACAAAAGGAAATCTGAAAATACACGAATTTCTTCACACTGGACTAAAGCCGTTTTCCTGCGATTTATGTCCGAAAAAATTTGCTTTAAAAGGTACATTAAACAACCATTATAGATCGCATACTAAAATTCGTAATGTTTTATGTGAAGTTTGTAAAAGAACTTTTTGGTCAAATAGAGATTTGAGAGTTCATATGAATGTTCATAGAAATATAAAAAGATTTTCGTGTTCAAATTGCAATATAATGTTCAAGCATAAACGTTCATACGATATTCATGTTTGCAAAATCGTTTTAAAATGTCGAATATGTGATCAAGAATTTTCCAATAAAAATGCATTGGAACAACACACTCGAACTCACCCTAAAGAAAATCCATTTATTTGCGAACTTTGTAATAAAGGTTTCAAGTTTAGATATCTTTTGAAATATCATTTTTCTACCACTCATTCTGAAAATAGGCCTTTCGTTTGTTCAGTATGTAGTGCCAGTTTCAAAAGAAAGAATGCATTAGAAAGTCATTTATCAGTTCATACAGATGCTGAGAAAAGAAAAAAATATACATGTAAAATATGTGAGAAAATTTTTTTTGGCAAGGTTTACCTTAGGCGTCATTTAGAACGACACATTGAAACAAAAACATATGCATGTGACAAGTGTGATAAAAAATTTAAAAGTGAACGTGGTTTAGATAAGCATCGTAAATTTGTTCATTTAGGAATAAAATCTCACAAATGTGATATTTGTGAGAAATGTTTTACGAATAATTATTCACTAAAAAGACACGTATCTGATCACACTGGAGAAAAGCCTTTCTCTTGTAGTCAGTGTGACAAAAGTTATTTTGACAAAGCAGGCCTAAAGAAGCATAGTGTAATCCATACTAAAGGTAAGTTAAATACATTTAATGAAAATAATAAAAGCTGTGTTGACAAAGAAGACCTTGGAAGTCAGAATTTAGTTCACAATGAAGTGAAAAAATATACTTGTGATAATTGTAGTGAAAGTTTTACTCAAAAAGAAAATCTTGAAAGTCACAGTTTAGTTCATAATAAAGTTAAGAAGTATACTTGTGATAAATGTAATAATGATTTTAATCAGAAAAATTTTAAAAGCCACAGATTAATTTGCAGTAAAGAAAAGTTAAATACTTACAATACACGCAATAAAAATTCCAATCAAAAGACATTTTCTTTACATTCATTGAATATACCTAATGAGTCTAAATCAGTGTAGCAAAAGTAAATTGAATAGAGCTTCTACATACATTTCTGATAAGTTAAAAAGTCAAAATATGCACTTTCCTAAAAAGTTTTCTAATAAGTTGACCTACAAGATAATATTTCTACCAAATGAATTGAAATATTTATAAGGTTTATTCTCAAATTGAATAAATTTTAATTTTCATGAAGTATTCTCATTTTTTTTAATTTCAAATGATAGCTTTATAATTCTTGTTCAAAATATAGTTTCAAGCATAAAGAATGCAATTTATAAGTCAAAGTTATGTTACTTTTTTCATAGAATAAATTTTATTTTCAGGCAAAAAATATCTCTAGAGAAGCTATTATTTATTCTTGAAATATTTTCATTTGCAAAAATCAAAGTATTAATAGTCTTTATTTCATGAATTTTGAAAACTAGATCAATAATGGTTATTTTCAATTCAATTAAGTTTTAAACAATTCAGTTAGAAGCACAGTAATGTTTTCAAGATATTGGACATTGCCAGAAGATAAAAGAAAAAATTTTTTGTTGTTGGAGACAAGTTTAAATGTCATATGCATATTACTTTAAACATTAATAAGAGCAAAAGGATACCAACTACGGCTCAGTAGTTATAAAATGCAAGTTTTCATTTGATATTTTGTTTTTTAAATCTTATGTTTAATAAAATTTCTTTATATGCTTACAAGGAGAAAAATTAATTGCATATGGGCAAAACCATTCCAAGTTGTGAAAAATTAGATGTGATTTAAAGCATTTTTTCAGTTAAAAACATAAGTTAAATCAACTTAAATTATTAAAACATTAAGAAGACTAGAGTAACAATTTTATGATTGAACATGATATGACTGTATACAAAAAGATAACAAAATATGTAAATGTTTACAATTCATTAGAAATAAAATTAATTTTCTTGTATTTTAGTCATTCTTTTGATGTTATTCATTCATTTCAAATATTTATAGTTTAAATATTATTTTAGAAAATAACTGATTTTTATATTAATATTTAAAAATACTAGTTAATGCATTTTTTTTTTAAATAGAAAAACAAGATTAACAAAGTAACTCTTCATACAAGTGCTTATAGTTGATGTTTTATTTCATTATAAACATAAGTCCATTTTTTTTATATGAAATCAATACGAATATTATCAAAGGTTTATTAATACTATTTTAAAAATTTCTTTCAATTCTTTTTGTGCAAGTGATTATTTCTTATTTTTATACCATATTTGTATACATAATCAGTAATTAAAACCATTCCATACTGGAAGTCATTTGAATTCAATTTTGTTTTAACAAAACTTCGAATAATTTGGAGGGTAAAAGTGGTCAATTTTGGAGCTTTGCGCTGATGCATTATTTACATTGATGGAAAGAGACCATTTTATGAATTGATTCAATCAATACAAGTATTTGAAAGTAGTTGAATCTGTAATTTAAAATCAACATTTGAAAGACCCTCAAATTTTGACCAGCCACCCCAGTATCCCACTTGAAAGACATTCCCACCATAACCTGTTTAACGTGATCATCGAGATTGTCTTGTTCTCGAAGGTCATGGCCTCTGCTGCTATTAACGAACACAACTATTTTTCAGCCAAGTTGTGATTTAAACTGTTATACTTTCATAATGAGAATAACACCTTCCCTGAACAAGTAAAAGTGACCTCTTTGAATAAACTATTTTAAGTATGAATTAAAAAAAAAATTTTTTTTTCCCCTCTTTAAAAAATAATATATTTTTGTAATATAAAGGCTGAGCTATAAGTTGAAAGCTCAGCTCATGGAAGTTGATAATTATTGGAGTCAGCTGTAATTGCAGAGATTTAGAGAACAAGTAAAATTTGAAACAGTTTGATCGACTCACATCTGAGTAAAAAGTTACCACAGAATGATAAATCCAAACCTTTTGATTGAAACATGTATTTCGATTTCATTATTTTTTTCACATTTAATTGTAAGGTTTTATAGTTTTTAAATTCAGTATGAATATGGATAGATAAATATGTTAGTGCTAATATATTGATGAAAGTCATAGGAATAGAAAAGCATGAACTTTAGAACTTTAATGTTAAAAAGTTACATATGATTGTTAATGTAAAATCAATTTATATTATACTTCATGTCTTTGTATAATTTATATGCATACTGTATTGAATTATAGTAATATTCTTATTTATTCAAATTCGATCTTTTGCATAAAATTATGTAAAGACAGTGCAATTATACATATGTAAAGCTCTTATGTATGAATTATATTTAATTATTAATTTAAGTTAGAAGGATAACTTTTAAAATAAATAATCAAAGTAAAGTAGTAGTTACTGACTCATTAAAGTGCATACTTCATTTGCTTAACTAAAAGATTTTTTAATAATTATATATATATATATTGATACATTTTGATAGTAAAGAAGGAAGAATAAAGTGTTATTCATTTAAGTTTACATATTATTATAATAAATTATCTGTTCAGGTAGAGTTTGGTCTTGAAATTAGGAAAAGTTGATACAGAAAAGAAATACTGTTAGAAATATGATGGAATATTCTTTAATTTTTAATTTTATGTATATAATAGAGACTGTTACCCTTTTTTATCTCTTAGTATATCAAAATCTTTTGGTTTAATTATAAATATGTCTATAAGAATATAAAATAGATCTTGTTTTAACATTAAAGACCAATGACGATCTGAAATAAAGCATCGGATTCGATCAAAAACCAAATTAATTTTTTAATGCTCATAAAAATTTTCAAAATGTTTGCAAGAATTATATGCTTACTTGTGGCTTTTTTTGATTAATAGAATTTTCTCAAATAAAAGGTGCTTAGAAACAAACCGCCAATTATGAATACTGCAAAATTTAACTGTTGCAAAGTTTACATTGATTAATATGAAATTTAAGTAACTTAAATGGAAATATTTATTATTAGCTCTTGTATAAATAGGATAGCTGTATCAATGTTGCTCAACAGTAAATTTTTGCAGGGAAGGGCTGATTAAGGATCTTCAGTTTAAAGTAGATTTCAAACCAATACAAACATCCTAGCTCGAGGTACTAAAATAGCTATAAAGTCTTTAGAAAATCAGCATTATTTTGTCTTTTTTTAGTACGTATTTTTCATAAAAATTTTTAATTTATATACTTGAGTATTATAAATCTACAGTATTATTTTTATATAGTATGCGCATCAATATCCCTCTGCATTATGAGGGAAAGCAAACAAAAATAAATGCTTCTTAGGTACAAAAACACACATCAATTTATATTTAATAAGTAATTCTCTTTAATGAAAATTACTAAAATTAACAAAATGTTTCAATTTTTTTGTCATAAAATCACAAAATATTTAGCAATATTTCATGTATATAATTAAGTTTTCTCTTTATCGTGATCAAAAATAATTAAGTGTGCCTATCTATATCTACCCAAAATTATTCCTACTGGAAAAAGATATAAATAAACTTTAGAAAATTTTAAATTAAATAAAAACTTATAAAGTCTGTGTGATGCATATTAAATAATATAATATATCATATAGTTAACTAAAAATTATTTTTTTGATATGAAGAAATGTAACATTACAAAAAGTTCAGATGCATTTTATGTTTTCTTCACTCCTAAATCTTTTCTCTTAAGATTTCTGAAGTGAAATTTACAGCATCTCAACATCTTTAGAAAAAATAATCCAAGTTTAAATATTTTAAAATCATACATATTTTACTTGTTTTCTAAATAGTTGCAGTTTTGTTATTTCAGCAGCTCATTGGCTTATTTCTTGCTTTAGCCATGGATATTTGAAATAATCTTTAATCTATAAAGTATTTACATTTATACAATTGCATATTTGTATAATCACATGCATACAATCATATATTGTAAATTTAGATCATTATATAATGAGTAGGAAGAATGATTGCTATCTATCTTACTATATAAAGACTTATTTTCTGTGACTTCATAATTTAAAATTAACTGAATATTTTTTATTTCATGTGGGTTTTAAGTATTAAGAAAACATTTTCTAATTAGTAAATTTTAAAATATCTTTCTTTATCCTGATGTACAGGCTTTATATTATTTAAATGTAAACTTTGATTCAAACGTTTTCCTTTCTTACTAGTTGTGAAATTAACAAAGACTTTATTAATGTATATTAAATCTTTCATATTTGAGCACTTATATTTTTATTATTTCTCTATAACAATTATTTTTCAATTTCCTATTTTGTAGTTAATATAAATCAAATTTTCTGTTATTGGAACTTCGATCATCTTATTTTAGATGTTGATTTTCATAAATTATTTAAATACTTATTTTACAAGACTACTATACTTTTGAAAATTACAATTCCTGTTTCATAAAAATTGAAATTTCATAGTATTTATAATTTTTAAAAAAATTTCTACACTAAATTTGATGAAAAATATAATTAATATTGCATGTGATACTGAAACATCCATTCATATACACATACAATGAGCCCTTCATTTTTAAATCTACATTATTGCAATTTAATATTATAAAAAAATTAATATAAGTACACTAGTATACTAAATGTAACAATTTTAAATTCATTTTTTAGGGAAACTAAATTTAATATTATTGAAGACCCTAATAGATCAGAGGGCAGCAAAACTAATCTGGGCAAATCATTATTAGATATAGACTGCACTCTGATATTTGAGTAGCTAGGTAAAATTTTATGCTTTTACTAGGCTTTCTTATTTCAAATTCTGTTATGATATCTATCTTTTATTTAAAAATAAAAAGAAAGATATCTATCTTTAGATTTTTAAATAAAAGGAAAACCAAAGAAACATACATTTACAAATTTTTATTTTAAATAAAAAATTGTTATTGAGATAGAAATTTTAAGTGAATGAGAATTTTCCCCCAAACATTGAATACAATGTAGAATTAATTTTAAAAAGTGCAAAATTAAACCAAATTGTTAAACCAAAAACGTGTTTCAGAACACATCCAAAATTTAAAAATTAGTTCTCAAAATTACTATATTACATGAGAATTGTTAATATTTGCGTTTAATTAATAATGTGGAAACAAGAGGAAGTCATTCAAATTTTATTATTATTTTTCATATGCATTTTACATAAAAGAATAAGTATGATTTATAACAAACAGGAGCATTAAAAGAGTAATTTTTAATGCAACTTAGCAGTTTAAACATAAAGATTTTTTTTAACAATATTTTTTGATATATTGGAAGAAAATTTCAAAATGGCACAATTTTATAAACATTAAAATACTTAGCAAACATAGCAAAAACAAATTTTTGTTTTCAAAATTAATATTGCATTATTTTGTAAACTTAATAAAAATAAAATAAAAATCATAACAAAGATCATTTTACAAATTGTGTAATTTCATGTATTAAATGCAGATTTTTTTAATCAGATACATTTTTTAATTAATACTGATTTTAAACAGAGTGATAAGCAGTTAATTACCACTTGGGTTTTGAGTTACATAAAACAATGTTAAAAAATATTTTACAATCCTTGTTTGATAATAAAAAACATCAACTGCTATATATTCCCCTTTACTGTATTTTAAATATAAAATTACAAAAATAGTGTTTTTGTTAAATATTATTTTACAATATCTAAACAGACCTGAAAGAATTCTGTGTTTAGATATTGTAATACAAGTTACATATTTATTAACAGATTACATACATTAATATTATTTTCAATAAGTTAATTAGTGTTAACAAACTAAATAGAAGAAGAATG
>JAPDSC010060471.1:0-10467 GCA_026290005.1 Latrodectus geometricus
GAAGCAATAAAATAGTTGGTCAAATCAATAGTCATAAAATTCATTAAGATAAGCTAATTCTGAAGGGGGGGGTAATGTACCATTAGAAATAAATATGTTCTTATATTAAAACAGGATAAAATGGTAACTCTTCAATACTGATTTTTTTATCTTCAGATGACTTTTACAGTTCAGGAATGCTGTACAAAGCATTCACCTTAATTTATAATATCCAAAACTGGGTATTCTTTCAACTTCCATGAACTTGAAAAAATTTTATTTTTCATACTATATGAAATATTACCAAAATAAATGACTTTTAGAATAAAAAATAATTTTAAAATTATATGGCAGCCACAGTGATTTAAAAAACATTGATGTTTCCATAAACTCATTGAAATAGTCTAAATATATTAAATATTCTTTCTGTTCAAAATGAAAATTTTTTCTTCTAAAAAGGAACTTGAAGAAGTTATCTAAGCTTTCTCCTTTATCATAGAGAAATAAACTCTTGGAAAACAATAACTCTAAACAGCCAAAATAACTGAATTGGAACCATTGCATAAAATTGAATTGAAACCATTGCATAAAAGTAAACAGTAAAGTTATTGCAATTCATTAGCTTTCTAATTTTCCAAATTGAAATTTTTTTTTTAAAAAAAAAAAAGTCTATTTTCCAATCTTTTCTTAATAACACAATTTGCAATTCTACCATAAATTAGATTTTCCATTAATTTCCAAAATGTAAAAATATTTATTAATTATTGAGTATAATAGTATGTTTACACATGATTTTTAAGATCATCCTTTTACATGTTAGAAATTTTTTTTCAGTTTTTACTCAATTTTTGCTTATTAGTATGAGTTAAATATGAATAAGAAAATTAATTACTATAAGAAAAAAATAAGCATTTGCAATTTATATTACAAAATATAGTTTTATAAGTATATTAATTAATGTAAGCAATATATAAAGAAAAATCTGATCAATAAAATTTTTAACTTTAAGTTAAAAATACTTCTATTAATCCAAATTTAAGTTAGATAATATATATATATATATATATATATCATTCAGAATAGCAAAAGAGTATGAAGGGACTACATACCCGAGTCAACAGAAGATGAAATATTTGTATAAGAAACTATAACACTAGCTGGTGATTGTCTTAAAAATGTGTTAGTCATAGATCCAAACACAATGGCAAGTAATGGCCAACCAGCTCCATTAATAATTGCAGATAATGTCCCCAAGATCATAAAGAACACATCAAGCTTTTTACTGTAATGAAACTGTATTTTTTGTTATTAAATAACCATTTCATAGATAGCAAATTATTAATACATACAAATTTTCTACTTTTGACAAATTAAATCTATTATTATTCTAAAAGACTTAATGGGAAATAGGCAAGTTAGAAAAATTCAGTTTAATATAACATAAATACTTAATAAATAAGATATTTTCAGTGAAACATCTTAGGGTAATCATTAATAATAGTAAATAAACAAAAATTATGTACATAATACCTTATGCATAATATATAATGTTAGGAATAAAATATTGTATAGTATAGTATACTCCTTTTACTTTTTTACTGCAATAGTGTTATTTTATAAAATATTTGTTATGCTCTAATTTAGTAACTCTTTACAATCATCTCACCATTTTTATACATAGAATTAGTAATTACATTTACATTCATGAGAAAAAAGAATATTTTTATAAAATTAACTCATCCAAACACATTAGAATTCATTTATGCAAATATTACTTGATACTTACAATTTCAATTCAATTCTTCTCTTATGTTTATTTACTATTATTAATAACTAAAAAGAACAAAATATATTAGTCATAAAATTATCATTAATGATTGAAATATTGTGAATGCTTTTCTTTATAGATGAACAAAGTAAAAATTTTACAGGGATTATAATGGAAAAAATACTGTTTTCAGAAATTAAAGAATGACCTGTAATAATGTTTGAAACCCTGATACTAAGAAGTTTTTCAAGTTTTACAGTGCAATTCAAACAATAATTATATGAATCTGTTCGTGATATGGTTTGATTTCTTCAGTTCAGAATTTACCTTATTTCAAAAAAATAAAAGTTTATTTAAAAGAAATCATTTTACAAAATTCATTTTACATAGTAATAATATTATTTTCATTAATTATACTTTAGTTAATAATCTATGGCTAATGTGTGATCAGGAAATTATTATATAAAGGTTAAATCTTTATTTAATAGAATTAAATAGAAAAAATTAAAACCCAATATGCACTAACTGAAGAAAACTAGATACTTATAAAATCTTTTATAGAAGTAACATTTTTGATAGGAGAATCATCATGAAAACCAACAAAAAGCTGAACCTTAAACATTATCTTCTAATAAAATCTTAGAATAAAAATCAATCACAGAACTCAAAAATGTATATAAACACAAAAGAAAACAGATGTTATAAAATTTCAATTCAAATTTACGACATTATATTTTTAAAATTAATTTCTAAAAAGTAAAGCAATATTATAATAATTTAACTATTCATACCAAATTCCATAGCGATATTGTTTGTGCAGATTTTCCTTCTTTAGGAAGCTTAACTTTCTTTCTAAAATAATAAATAATAGAGTGAATAAAAAAATTAATAGCAAAGTGAATAAATAGCATTTGATTATTAAATTCAGATATTAAAACAAAATAGAATAGTTCAATGAAACTGAGAAAGTAATTAAATGAAAAAAAACTTAAACATACTTTTGTTATAATATATTGGAAATTCAACATAATAAATGGCAAAATTATAGTATTGATATTAGAATTTCTTACACATTAATTAAATGTTAGCTACTTAATTATTGTGTTGACTACTGTATAATGATAAATTTAATATTACTCATATTAATAAAATCTGATTACAAAAAAAACCAGTCATACAACATCCAAGAGAAATGAAAACATAAAATTATTCATTCAAAATTCACTGGACAAGATAAAGACTACACGAAAAGTGGCATTTGAAACAAAACACAATTTTCACTTTAAATAAAAAACATTTCAAATAAACTTAATGCAGTAATTAGCAACTAAAAACAAACAACTGAATTAAATACTTATAAAAAATATTGCAAATAATTATGTGTAAATAATGTTAAATTAAATGTAAAATTACAGAATCTCTTAAATTTTTATCTACCATTCTTATAATTGATTATTTTTAATAAATTTATGAAAGATAAATTATAATAATGATAGCTATGAAATTGAAGAGATTCTGTACATTTACTTTCTTCAACTTAAAATGAAATTAAGAAAGAACCTGTTGATTTTTAATAATTTAAGAAGATTTTTTTAGGGCCAATAATTGACAGTACATTATTAGATCTTGAATTAAAGAGATTCATGAATATTTGTAGGATAATATTCGACACTGATTAATTTTTCAATAATAACTGATAAAATTTTTAATTACACAATAAAAATTTCATTTTTCAATCTTCCCCACATTCCAACACAAAATTATATTCCCCACAAGTTCGATAGGATAAAAATTAAATTACACTATGCCAAGAACTGATTAAATTTGATATTTACTAAAAAGCAATTGTACAGTACACAAAATAGAATAACCAAAGGACTTTAAGAAAAAATTAAATAACATTCCCAAAATGATTCACTAAATAACAGATGCTGCTTGATTTTAAGTTCCCTGCCATAAATATGATATGCCAAGACAATTGCCAAATTAGAATTATTCACATATAGTTTATGGTTCCCATGTACCTCTGCTATTGCTTTAACAAGACATCAAAAGGTTTATCTTTACCATAGAGATTTTATCTTATTAATTCCGCAAGATGAATTGGATAATAACAAATTATATCATGAATGATCTTTTTTTAAATACAAATTTTTATGTTGTACTTTCAATCACTTTCAGTTACATTGCATTTAAAAAAAAGTTATCTAAAAATCTAAGTTTTTCAACAGAATCACAGTTATGGTGTTTTATAAAGTACTGCAATCTTTTTCATTTTAATCAAAATTAGTTTCTAAGTATCATTCATCATTAGAAATATTCAAATATTATTAAAGAAATCTTTTCACCCCTTCAGTGGGTTGATAAAACTGAATAGCAAGCATGCTTGGGAACTAAACAATGGGAATTTTACATTAGGCTGACCATCTAACTGGGACATATGCTTCATACTCCAGAGCCTTCAATCAAGAAAACAGGTATTGGTCTCTCAATGAGCTGTTGTGCCACAGAGTTTAGTTTTTTTATTATTATTAAAGAAATACCTGTCATTCACCACCAAAAATTATTGCAAGAATGCATTTTGTAAAAAAAAAAAATGGTCTGAAAATCTCTGTAAGACTGCTAAGAAATAGTTTAAACTGTTAATATAACTTGGCATATTATTACAAAAAATAATAGAAAAACTAAGAATTTTCATTTATTTATTTATTTGAAAACAAACAGCAATAGCTTCATCAGGATTAAGGCAACTGCTAATTTTCAAAGAAAACCCTTTGGTATCAAATAATGTTTACCTCATTTCACACATTGATAAGACAGAAAATAAATTTTAATGATGGCAATTACAAAAATAATTACACTTTGCATCTAGGTGAGGGTTCTCTGGCATTCAATAGTTATTTATGGTACATAAAGGCTAATTAAACTAAATTTTTATCTAGATAATGCACATATTCATATCACTAAATGTATATAAAAATATAGAATTGCTTCTCATATACAATATTTATGTTTTAGATGGATCAGCAAAATTACTAGACTTCAAGATAATAAAATACATATAAGATTATTAATCTATAAATATTAATAAAATGAAATATGTATTTACAAATAAACAGAAAGCTATAATACAAAATGTTTTGCATAGCAAAATTTATTTTAATTTAAAAATATGCCAATTGAAATATTCAAAAGCAACTGATTAATTAATTGTTTTAATTTTTACAATGCGTGAATTGTATATTTCATATCATTTAATCCCAGATAAAAGTAAAACTATGTTAAATTTTTCAGGAAATTATCAAATTTACCATCCTAATTTTACACTTAAGAAAAAATACTTAACAATTTGTTTCATTTTAGAAATCAATTCTTAAATAATGGATTTATTTTTTTGTTAAGCAGAATAGTGTTGTGAGCAAACTATATTATTCATAAGTTCAATCTAACTCACAATATAGTGTTTCCCAGATATCTATTTCTCCATGTTAACCACTATAAAACCGATTTTTATTTTCAATTCATTCAGTATTCCATCACTTTCTGCCAAAGTAATGTTTCATTTTCTAAAAAAAATGATAAAGAATCAACAAAAATTAAAAGAATCTAAAAGACAATTCCTTGATGACTAAACAAATATCCTAAAGCAATGGTGAGAGACATTTTATGTTGCATCACAAGTTTCACCTACAAAATTAAGATTTCAAAAACTGCTGTAAAATGATTCAATGCCACAGATACTATGCTTGTGTGCATCTTGTTTTGGTACATATAACATCATGCTAAAGATAAAAAAAAAAAATAAATAAAAATAAATAAATAAATAAATAAAAACACTAATGGCTTAGTTTCCTTATAATGATTTTCTTCCCTTTGTCTCTTCATCATTGTCTCAATATATATGATTTCATATAATGCATACAGAATTTCATCGAAAAAAATCACTGCTATCTTATTCCAACAACGATATTCTTCTCCTCAGAAATTTATCACATAATTCTATTTTTATCTATTTTTATGAAAATATTAAAGAGTTCCTTTTTATATATTTTACATACATTTTTATATATTAATAAGTTGAATTTTAATATGTTGCATCAATTTTATTAGTATATGCCAATAACATTTTTATATTTTGCATTCCTGACACAAAGAAATGCATGTGAGTGTTCAAGGAATTACAAAAAATATTTGATGTATTACTCCCAAGAGAAGCAATACTTGCTGTTATGAATTTTGAATTATATAGAAATGTTAAGTAATAAAAAATTAATAAGTTATGTTAGAGTTTTAGAGAAAGATTTTCCGAGAACATACATTTGAAATAGAACTAAAGATAAAGTATGGCCTTCAGTTATTGGTAAGTCACCTTATTGACTCTTAATTTAAATAGTCTTCTATTAAAACAGAAAGTCATTTGATTTTTCTATAGGAAAATCTTCATCGTCTTCTTAATATATCTTTTTGATACGTGTTTAATGTAAAAAATGAAAAGAAATAATCATATTTGATTATATTATTCATGGAGGTTGCTTAGTATATCTTTTTAATTTCCAAAAACATGGTCATTTTACAATTCATTAGAATTTTTAAGGTATCAATAGTTTTCATGATTTTTGACCAAAAATAATTTATTTAGAATATAGATGCATAATGATTTACATATATATTATAGGAATTTTAAAATAAAATATTCAATAATTATTTGGTTCAATATTGAATTCATTCTAAAACATTAAAATACATAATCCTAGTGCAAAAGATGTTAGAAAAGAAAATTAAAAAAACATAATGTAAAAAGCAAACTTGTTGTTATCAGTAACAGAAAACTTGGTAATCTATTTTATTAATGAAAGTAATTATACTACTGAGAAATATAACAATTTTCATTATTTACTGTCTTGAAAATCATTCAAACTTATTTCCCATAAATGAGATTTTATTTTTAATTAAAATTATGGTCTCAAAAACAACTTTGCTATTAATTTTTATAATAATTTCACAATTTATATCAAAATGATATTAATAAATAAGTTTTTAATGTAGTGCATTGCACATACGAATTGAAATGAGTTAGTAAATTTTCTAATGATTTTCAATGTAACATGTTTGTTACATGTTATAGAACAGGATAATAACGCTGAAAATGTAAACATAAATTATCCATGGAAGATTCAGTTTCATATAGGCGGTGAATTTAATTTAAAAACATAAAGTTGTAAGATTTAAAATACTAAAAACAAATTCCTTAGTGAAAAGGCAAAAAAAAAAAAAAAATAATAAATAAATAAATAAAAACATCACATTTAAATAATTTATTGAATGTTCAGCAATAGATTTTTTACAAGAGACATGTCCATAATTACCAAACAAATCTTATTTTAAATCAGGGTTCATATAGGTTTGAAAGAAACTAATTCCAAGAGCATCTAGGAATTTCCAGAAGTTATATTAAATTTTTCCAATAGGTACTGAAACTCACATGATGAATAAATATTATAATTATATATATTATTTTTGGCCAAATATTCTTATAATGTGCACCTCAAATTTTTTATCTATGTTTTTAAATAATGACAGACATTAAATAGATTATTTAAACAATGGTTTATATAAAAGCCAATACGACTTTTTGGTTTAAATTAAATTTAAAGATTACTTCAAGAGCATTGAATGAGTTTACTGATTAAATGAAAGTGATAAAATGGTTTCATTTACACATTCAAATTTTTATTAATAACTTAAATAATAAACATAACAATGGATTTTTTAATGTTTTTAAACTTGTTGACATTTTCTTCTATTAACATATTATGCAAATAAAAAAATACATAAAGTATTTTTTCCCCTCAAATAAAATTATTTAAACAAAACTGAGATGATAAAAATAATAACAATATAAATACAATACTGTTGTTAACTTAACATTTTAATTTAAATTATCCATTTTTTAATTACTACTTAATAAACAAATTCTAAGCTCTTATTTATTAATAAATCCATTTAAGCAACTCAGTCATTACAAATCAATATTCCATATTTATCAACATATTTAATTATTCAATAAACTTATATTTGTAACTTTTTCAAACACACACTAATAATTTTTCTCCTCCTTGTTTCATTTTGCTTCTCTTAAGCCCCACAGAGATATATTTAACTTTGTAATTAATGTTAATTTGTCAGTTCTTCCAGCTTCTTTAGCCAATGTTAATGCATTGCCTCCTTATTTTTGATAGCAAAAGTGGAACATGTCTTGTGTCTGTGTCACATATTAACACAGACAAATTGGCTGGAGTTATTCTTCTGCCAGGCTGACAGTAGGTGTGGCATCATCATTGAGAGATATAAATCTAGAACAAATTTTAAAGTGGACAACCAGGTTCTGAGCCTAATTTTCCAAGATTAAGAGAAAAACATTTCACATAAATTATTGCTCTACAGTTGAGAAACTTGCTCTCCAGACAATATGTGATTATCTGTTCCAAAAGGAGGAGAAATGGAAAGAAATCTTGAAAGGAAACAGTGCTTTCACACTGACTGAGATGCAAGACTTTATCTAACATTTTTTCAAAGAGTATAACATAAATAATGACTCTTTATTAAACAATATTGAAAAGAACAAAATTTCAATATACAGAGGACTGTATTTATATTTAAAAAGGTAAATTTACAGAGCAAAATTTTTTTACTTAACTATTTAATGAGAATTATGATAAAAGAAAAAAATCCTTCAGAAAATTATACAAGAAAAAAATTTAAGTTTTAAAAATTTGTAAACTGTACCAGTATTTTTTTTAATGAATATTGAAATAGAGATAACATACTTTCACACATACTACAAGAAAGATTAATATAATTCTCAGTTAATCATATTTTATATACATTTATATTACTAATTAAATACATTCTTAATTGGATATCCAGATATCTGCTTAGAAACACACACAAAATAAATAATCCCATAAGGTTCATGCAGAGTTTGAAAGTAAAAATAATGTAAAATAGCAAATAAGTAATCTTAAACTAAAATCATGTCTCTCAGCTTTCCTCGGAATACCCATAAATATATATGTATATATATATATATATATATATATATATATATATATATATATATATAAATAATCACAAAACTTTTTTCCCAGCTTCAAGAATATTCTAAAATTTCTAAAAAGCAATGAATAATTTACGTGACTTTATAAAACACTTATAATTAAAATAGTTCAAATGTATTCTTAACATAAAATATTTTATTACATTAGTATATCATGATTCTATTTCTTTTTAATTTTCATCAACCAATATCTCAAAATCATACCTATAAATATATATACGCTAAGGAATATACGATGGTATACAATGCAATTTAGATGCATGCACAATATTTTCTACATAATATTTTAAATGATAATTTAAATATAATAAACACATACTTTTTCTTCTTACAAACAGCTGATTCCACATCGGAGAGGTTTTTTGTAACAGTCCCATATCCTTTCGCAGAATCTGGGCCATCTCGTACAAGATATTGAGTTTCTTCACTAGCCCCCATTGAAATGAAAACTTATAAAACCGGTATCTACAATGAAGCTTTTCATCTGAGTTTGTAGGTAGTAAATTACATTTTATAAACGATAACATTTTATCGCATTTCATCATACCGCAATGGCTTAAAAAAATCAACGATGAAAGACAAAGACAGTCATAAAAAATTATTTTCATATCTTTCTTATCTCTTCTCATTGTTTTGGGTAATTATATTTACTAATGATAAGTCACATTTCAAAATACGCTCCACATCAGTGCAATTATCAGTATACATTAGCAGACGAAAGATTTGACAGTCAAAGTAGTAGTTAATGTTACTGTATCAAAACATGTTCATAATTTTAAGCTCCGATTTGTAATTTCTGTCAGCTGCATGTATGAAAATCGAAATTAAAAATACCGGGATAAAAACTTAAAATCTAAAGAAATATTAATCAATATCCAATGCTTTTCTTTGGAATCAGAAATGTTCTAGCCTTAAGGAAAAATCAATCTCGTATTTTGAAGATTAATTGATTTGATATTTCATACAGTTGAGTCGTGCTAAAGCAACAACCCCCAGATTCTAGGGGTGTTGACTGAAAGGACTTTTTACTACAAAATTTCCATGTGATCTTATGCTTCTCTAATGATGCTTCCTTCCTGCACTGGTTTGATGGGGAGAGAAAGTTGACACCTTCATTTTAATGTTTACGAGAAATGGAATAAAAATGTCTAAAAGAAGTGGGAATCACTGAACACAAACAAATGGCCCAAAATAAGGAGCTGAATTGACCGAAATAAATCAATAACATATATATTGCAAGAAAATTTATTCCTAACAAATTTCTTTAGAAGGCAGATATCAAAATAAATTCCAAAATGGAAAGATCATAAATTTAGGCTCAAGGAAATTATAAAATTGAAACTAATTTTATCAAACTCTCCAAAATATTGGTTCTTTCATAAAATAATACAATGAGGGAACTTACTTGTTGATGAAAGGAAACACTTATTTATTAATTATTATAATCTATTATCTGCAGAAAGATTCCGTTCAATATCCATTGATTATAATAGATAAGGAAAAATCACAAAAATGACGATAGCTTAAAAGTTATACATGGAATTTAATGAAACTTGAACACATTATACAGCTCATATGAAAGTACAATATAGAATAAAAAAAA
>JAPDSC010060477.1:0-16214 GCA_026290005.1 Latrodectus geometricus
TAGGATTATGGAGATTAGAGAAGGATTAACATAATAGGATTAATAATCCATTAGGCATTAAAACCGTAATATGATAGATGCTTCACTGTGAAATAAATTATTAAAATTAATTCTCATGTTATGTTTGTACATATTCAAGAGCCAAGAATAATTCATAAATATCAACAGAATCATTACGTTAAATATTTCAAGCTCAAAAGAAAAGTAATTGCAAAATAATTTATCTTAATTACATAATCAGAATATTCATTAATTTTGTTTTCCATTTGGAAGCTTCATTAATTTTCTTCATTTTTCTTGGAAGAAATGTTCTATGATGAAGACTTAAAAATAGTAGTTACGTTCCTTTTTTAATTCATTATAAATCATTTTAAATTTTATGAATTATCTCACATTTCAATAAGGTAAAATACTTATTTTCTCGGTTACAATAATTTATCATTTATCTTAAATAAAACTTTAATTTGAACCATTCATAATATTTTTTTTTCTTTTCCACAATTTTCAGAATTTCAATTTTTTTCAAATCATTTTTAGTTGCAAAATTTCTGAAAAATTAATTTTTTAAAAAAATTTTATACCTTTTTTGTTTTTTTTTTTTTTTTTCTACATTTGTTTTAATTTTTACTTGATTCATAATGTTTTACTTCTATTAGTTACAAAAGAAAACATTTTTATTTCCCATGTTTTTTAATTTTCAAAACAAAACAAATTATTAAACATTCAAAAAAGCATAATTAAGTAATGTTAGAAAATGTATCAAAAGCTGCATTAGGCTATCAATATAGATCTGCTAATTTGCTATTAACCATATAATAATCTATAAAGAAATGTATTTAGCAATATAAAATATTTCCATTCAAAAAATTAAATAAAACTAATATATAATAGCTTAATTTCTGAAAATGTTTTCTTATAAAACTCACTATCTAATAGCAGACAATTAATTCATTAAACTTTATAATTTAATGAATTAATTGTTTGCTCTTCAATAAGTTAAATATCTTTTTTTTATTAAGTTACTTTTATATATATTTATATATATATAAATCCCCCATAATATAAATTTTCAAATAAAATTCTGTGAAATGGCTGCATTAATAAAAAATAAACATCATATTTATCTAAAAAGTATGCATTATTATTTACATTATTATTGTAAATATGGAGAAAATCCCTTTAACCTCCATCAAGCTTTTAAGAAAAAGCAAACGGACCATAAAATGTGAATAGGGTATAAAAGAAGACTGGATTATGTCTCTTCTAACGATTTTATTTTTGAGCGAGCAGAATATAAATATTTTGCTCTAACATAAATGTTGAAACAGTTCCAACGAATAAATATAAGTGAAAATTGAAATAAAACATTTTAAGAAAAATGATGTCGAAATATAGATCATAACTTTTATGAGAAATTTTACATGATTTGAGCGTAAGCCGTAAGCATTTCCTATCTCAATATTCATGATTTTTATTGGCTGAAAATAAAGTTTATGTTGAATAAAATTCCGTTTGAGAGATTTCCACTTTAAAATATGATCCTTAGAAATGTTATAATCTTCGCATATTATTTCTCACATTTGGATAAAAGTATATCTACAACGAAATAAATAAAAAGCACAGACATGTAATAAACAGCATAACTTAGTTTTCTTTATTCAAATTTTTAAACATTTTTTAAAACGTGCCTCTCCCTTTTGAACATTTCTATGAAATACAGTTATCTGAAATTTCAATTTATAGGCTGTTAGAATTCAAACTGAAGTGGAAATTTTTCTCTTTTTGAACATTTTTCACGTTTTAATATAAAACAGTCAATCTTTAGGAGTAAAGCATTAAGATAAAAATAGAGATTTCAACATCATCAGAAAAACTAAAAACTTCATTTTTCTTTTTATTTGAAGTCTAATAATTTCCAATATTAATATATTAAAATGATGCATTATATTTCACATTTCTTGTTGTAATTAGTTGTTTATGGTTAATACTTTTAACTATAGTTCTAAAAAATAATTTAATTATCGCACATATTATTTCATCATATGTATGATTATTTTTGGTGGGATATAATTAATATTTGAATAATTTTTATTTAAAATTTAAATCTGTTCAGAACGAGTGCCAGATTCTGATTTAAAAAGAACAAATTTAATTATTATATTTACTTTGCTATTTTACTATTATTTTTTACTTTTCAAAATTATTTTATCTCAGTATTAACTTTTCAAGAATTGTCAGAATTTTTTTTTAAAAAACATTTAACTGATAGATTGGAATATTTAAAGAAATTGAGATAGTTTTCTTTTTACGAAATAATATGAACGGTAAACATGACCTTAGAGAGAAAAAAAGGATGATTAAATTACAAATTTTCTGGATAGGAAACATTAATAGCTTACAAAGATGTGCAATAGTAAACTCACGCCATTGCTTCGTTCATAGTATTTTAATAAACTTGATGTTCTTGAAAATTTATAGTTTGATTAGTTTAACTGAAATAAGCCTATTCTTAGTGAAATTGTAGTTATCTTTTCACACTGTTGTACCTTTTAAAAAGAATATTACAAACTGCCACACAAGAGGAGTAATAAAATATTGTTTTATTGCCATTCCTAATAAATGAATTTTCAAATGCTCTTTAAAGATTTTGGTGTTTTAAATACTGATCCTCTTATTAAAACATTCCAAGTAGGAAATGTTATTTTTTATGAGTGAGATGATGATTTCAGGATACTATAAAGTGATTATGTATTTCCACAAGAATACGAAACTTTGATAAATTCCATTAAAAATTAAAAAATTGATAATTTAATTAATGAAAATAATTCGTCTTGAAAATATTTATTAAAATATAATTTTTCATATATTTTTAAAAATTAAGTTACAAATAAAATATAAGTATTTTATGTTTAATAGTATGCTCAACAAATCAAAAATATTAAATTCAAAAGTACATCAAAGTTATTTGAGAATTCTTTTAAATATGCTCAAATCGTTATAGCCATTTCATATAAACTGTTACTTTAGATTTTATAAATAGAAACAAATTTCTTTAATTAATTATTTTAAAGATAAATGAGAATAATTATTTTTTTAATATTTTATTTTTAAAATAATAAATAGAATAAACTTTAATATTGTATTAAACATTCTATATATTCTATATTAAATAAGTTTAGTTAAAAAATTTTAATCATTATTCAGCATTTCTATAAAACTCTATGCAAATGCTTAAATGCATACTTTTCAGGAATTTATTTACTATGAGATAATATTCTAAATGTCGTTCTGTGAATAATAGTTTACATAATTGATTCAATATTGAAAACCATTTATCTAATTTTATTATCAATTAATCTAGTATAAAATTGTTTCTTACATGTGTTTACCTATGATATTAAAATACTCAATTTAAAAAAAGCAAATGGCATTAATATATTATTAAATTAATAAATGTATCCCTGTCCATGATCAATATTTAAAAATAGATGTTATATAACAGATTATAAATTATGTAACAAATCTATCACGATTTAGTAATGAAAATGTATCAAAACACTGATGAGATTTTTAGTTAAAGAAAAAATTAAGAATCATTAATTAAAGAAAAAATTAAGAATTAGTTTAAGAAAAAATCAATTGAAAAATATACGAATAATACTGATTTCTGAGACAATGAAATCCGATAAGCAAATTTTCCTTGTCCAATATTTCATGTGTGTTCCATTCTATATATTCACATTTAAGAGAATGTGTTGCATTTCTCATAATATTTGTAATTCTACTGGTTTCTATAAGGTTATAATTAAAAGAGAAACTGCAAAATAAAATTGGAGAAAAATATCTTTGCGTGTGTTAAAATAAAATCGTTAAAAATCCTGTAATTAAACAAGCAGAATTTTTAAAATAGCATAATTTACAAAAGCCAAAAATTTAATATATTTTTTCTCCAATATAGGGCGAAATAAATAATTAATAATAATTTATATTTTAACATTTTTAAAAAAAGGCTTAAAAACTTAAAATTTCAAAACTAATCAAGATAGCATATCATCCACAAATAAAAAGTATATTTACTTTACGTGGGTATTCATTAAACTGATTTATCAAAATTCTATGGCAAATGCTTTTTAATTCAGAAAATTATTAAAAGTTACTACATTTTATTACCAAAAGTTTTTTTGGGGGGTAATATAACAATGTCAAATAAATGTTTGGTAAAATACATTTCAAAATAGTACCAAAAAATGCAATATACCATTATGAGGTGATGTTTAATGAATAAATTATTTATTTCCCAACAAATTAGCATAACAAATTTTCTGGGAAAGTCTAAATTGACCTAATTAATCTGAAATACCAAAGACAGAAAAGAAGAAAATTTAAGAAACTAGCCTATTATTTTAAAAAAAAATTCATAAACGCATTGCATACATAATGAAACCAATGTTTTAGTTAGTATAATTAACTTTCAGGCTAAATTCGCTTTGTCTGACTTAATTCTTTTCCTCCTACGGTTTCTGTTTATATTTTGAAGAAAACAAAAGAAACCTCATTCCCGCTATGATCTTGTTTAACCTTATTTTTCATAGCAAATTGCATGAAAGAAAAAAACTTTAATTTCAGAAACATTAATTAACTTGACAACAATCTTTGCTTGGAGTTTGGTTTGGTTAAATAAGTTTTTCTGGGACAATGATGAATTAATTAGCTATTAAAACATTTTTATTCACTTCAGACTTTGAATAAATTAGAATTCAAATAACATATTTATGGAAAATAAGTCATATAGACTTCACTTTTTATTTCCCATTCAAGAAAAAAAATTTTCTAAGAGCATTTTAGTATCATTATACCAAAATTTCCCTTTCAACTTTAGTTCTTCTTTAAACTTTCATATATAATTCCTTAATTTGCTATTATTTATTTTAGTTATCCTTTACATATCAGAAGATTTTAATTCACTACTTTTTTTATTCAATTAAACGTGAACATTATCTGTTAATTTAAGAAAAATGTAGCGTTAAGTAACTTTCTCTTAAATTAAAAGATATTTTTCAAGTTATTTTCATTTACACTAATTTTACTTTTTCTAATGACTTTTTAATACAACATTTTAAAAATTGGTTCGGAAAATTAAGAAAATGGGTATTTCATATTTCACTATTATAAATTTATTTAAGAAATTTTAATGATGCTTAGAAAATCAATTTGTATCTTAAATATAAAATATAATTACGTTTTTTTTTTTTTTTTTTTGGAGGGGGAGGGACTTTTTAGGATATTTGATTAATATTCTTTATTTCATTTTATATATATCACTTTCTTATGTTCCGAAATTTCTTTGTTACTTTTTCACTTGTAACTACATTATTATTTTGCAAAGCTTATAATAAATTATACATTTTAATTCATTTTAATTGCTTTTTTTATTCTTAACCACGTTTGCAATTTTAATGCTGTACAACTTTCTTTCTTTACAACTTTGAGTTCTTTCTTTCAGCGTAATCTATTCAGAGTGCAAAAATAATATTGAATTAAAATCTGAAATTATTCAAATTAGTGGCAACGTTTTATCCCATATTTACTATACCTATATTGACTTTCATCTCAGTCAAAGTCATCCCACAGCTCAATCACGAATATATATCGTACATGAAGTTAATATTTTAGGCGAGGCGTATTGAATCACCCCTGGTTTATTATTGCTGGTAATTCTAACAACAGATATTGAATGGTTTACTGCTAATAAAGTACACTCATTAGCTATATTAATAAATCCTGCAATACTCCCTTATAATTCTATTTAATATCAGATGATTTTTATAAATTTCAATATTCATGCTCATGATATTGAAATTGCATTATTAAGCAATGCTTTAGTTTCTTTAAAAATAGAAAAAAGCAAATTTTAGTTGTTTAAAAAATGAAAACAACATAGATCCATTTTTTATATTATTTTCTCGTTTTTATTATGATTAGGTTAAATTTTAATAACTATTAAACATTTTAAACTTGAATAATACAAATATATACTTTAAAATTTAATTATTTTACACTTTACATAAGGTTTACAAACAAAAATTAAAAATTCAGTTTTCAATCTGAATATATAAAACGATATCTCCCTATTTAACTAAATATTAAAATGATACGAAGTTTCTAGACATATTATATATTAGTTTGCTTAATTTCATTAAGTTAATTATTATACAAACTAATAATCAAATGTCTGCTAATTATGAGATAAGAATTTAAGATTTGTTGAATAATTTATTTAAAGTGTATTATTGAGAATAATATTTAAATTTCTAACATTTTACGTGTTTGAAATATGTTCATTTTAATTATTTTTAATTAAATAAAAGAAATGATAATGTTAAAAGGGTAATAACGCTATAAAATTTATAAATATTGTTTTGCACTCAACAAAATTGATAATTCATATAATAAAAGAATATCTAATAAAACTCTGCAATTTTATATGACATAATAAAATATTTATTAAAATTTTTTTATCACTGTCCAAAATATTTAAAGCCTAATTTGTAAATTAAAAAAAAATTAATGTAAAAGGGGTGTTTTATTTTATCAAGTAAACAAATATTAATTCAATAAATATCTCACTATTAAAAACATTTAGGGCATTAAATATTAAATGGAATTATAACAAATTTAAATTTTTAACCATACTTTTTTCATTTTACACTTATTAAGTTCATTTTCAATTATCATAAATAATTAATCTTCAATGAAAAGTTTAAAAAAACTTATTAATATGATAATTAATTATATATTATTAAATATTAATTGTGCATTGTTATAAGTAGAATTTTTTTAATTCAACAATATTCCGACACTTTAGTTATTTAAATAAAATCAGATTATGTTTACTGAATAAATATTTTTTGTGTCTAAAAATATATTTTTGAAAGTTGTTGCAAATAGTTTACATTAATATTTGTTTGTTTAAAAAGAATATTGCAGTAATTACTAGTTATTACCAAACATCTAATTGTGATAAAAAAAATGTTGTAATTTAACATAAGCACAAAAGAAAAAATATTAGACTCTATCTGTGCATTCATATTTTCTTTTTTAATTTATTTTCATCTTACGGTAATTTTTTTATTTACTTATATCATGATGATTATTTAAAAAACACTTTATGTACAAAAACACAAATTTTATTCGATCATGTTAAATTAAATTAATCGAATACTTTTGATCATTTTTTCCCTTTTTTTATTTTTATTCTTCACATCCATTAATTTTTATGCAATCAAATACACTTTCTCCATAAAATGATATTTTACTTTAAAGTGTATATATATGAAAATAAAAGACTAATTAGAGTTTCTTTTGAACATCATTTATTTTTTCGTGTCAGAAAAAAATTTATATAAAGTAATAGAGGAATAAACATTGTCCTGGAAAACCTTGAAAACAATGACTACAATTATTCTGGCACAAAAGAAAATGAATAAAAATGCTGGAAGATGAAAACAATTGCATATCCACTTCTCTAAATATGAAATCTAAGAAACAAAATAGTATTCTTAAGCAATATTTCAAACAAAATACAACCTGAAACTGAGGAGATAATGCTAAAATCATAATAAAATACGAATTTTAACGTAAAGAAGAATTTTAATGTTGGTAATAACCGTAGAAAATAATTCTCAGTTATAATAAATTTTAAAAAACGAAGGATGTGCAGGAAATTGTATATTTTATTAGATGCAAAATTTAAATTAAAATAAAACTAAAACATTTATGATATAAACTACGTATCGTTTTCCTTTCCAAAAATTAAAACAATATGCTCCCTCATATTTAGTTTCTAAAATGTATCATTCATAATAAATTAGGATACTAAAAGTATTTGTTTTACTCAAATTTCGTGACTCAATTTATTAATGTAGAAGAACTAAAGTGACATTTTAACTGCTACTTTTTTGAGCTAATTTTTACTTTATAAAATATTTTTGGATTTGCACTACAATATTTTTTGATTTTGTTAGTCGAAAAGCGCTTAGCTATTTGTGCATAGTAATTACTCATAGACTTGATAAAATATTTTGATGGTGAAAATGCTCATGGACTATTAAATGGCTTCCATAAAAAATATAGCTATTCAAAGCTAAAAACAAATTACGTGCTATTTATATACAATTTATAACTTCCTGTTTCTTCTAAAATAATAAAATTCTTTTTTATCTCTTTTATCAGAAATCATTTAAAATATAATGTTATGTATGCAAAAATTTATGGGTTCATTATTTTGCAAATATATTTACCCCATTTACCAATTATTGTTGACATTTTTTTCTAATGTTAACTAATGATTATATCAGAATGTACACATCAGAATTGTACCTATAACGGGGTAAAACAAAGTTCTCTTACTCTTTCAGTTTCCTTTTCTTTCTTTCGTTTATGCAAAATATGATATTCAATCTTAAGTATAAATATTATTATAGTCACAGTTAAAATTGACATTTTAAATACTTTAATCTCTGTATAATATAATAATGTAATAAGAAGTATAAAGATATAATATATAAAGAAGTATAATATATAAAGAAGAAAATTCTACTTCCTAAACATTTAACTAGATTTGCTGTTCTTGACTAATCAACTACTATAACTACTATAGTGGTCAAATGAAAAGGTACGAAACGACACAGTGGGTACAAATGTTGACTTTATTCAAAATATGCACCATAGCCTTGAGCACAATGATACCACTGATGAACAAGCCGCAGAATTCCTTCTTCCCAGAATTCCTGTGACCGTGACGAGACCTAGTCCTTCACTGCGTCCTTGAGTACGTGGTCAGAGTTGAAGCGCTTCCCTTTAAGGTGTTTCTTCAGTGGACCAAACATATGGAAATCGCAGGGCGACATGTCCGGATTGTAAGGCGGATGGTTCAACGTCTCCCACTTGAACTTGGACAATTCCGTGTGTGACTCTGGAGTAGCATGGACGTGCGTTAACATGCAGAACCACGCCCTTCGTCAGCGGCGTTGGTCTTTTGTTCTTGATTGACCTGCGTAGGCGTCGGAGTGTCTCACAGTACACATCAGAATTTATGGCTTTTCTGTTGTCCAGGAATCCTGTCCTCATACGGACTGCCACATTATTTGGATACTGCTTTGATAAAAGCCTCTGCTCTCTCCTGCGCATGCTCCGATTCCAGTCAGAGACTCCAATCACATCCCGATACGCGAGGTCTCGCTACGTTCTCCCATGGCGGAATATGCAAATATTTAACTGTTTCGTTTTTACGTCGTTTTGTACCTTTTCATTTGATCACACCTTGTATATTTTATTTTTACCTCCAATTATTCTAGCATAAAACAATCATTACTAGAATAATGCACATTACTATATTACAATAATAAAAATACTACTAATAATATATAATACTACATTATAGCATAAAACAATCATTACTAGAATAAAATAAAAAAATTTTGAAAAAGTTTTCAAAAAACTGTAACTTTTCTGAATGCTTAAGAAGAATCAAATTGATTTTGTTAGAAATCTTTAATATTTTAATAATTTTATAAATATGATAAGACTCTGAAAATTCAGCTTACTGAAAGTGTTAACTATTTAATAAAATCAAAGCACCTTATAAAAAGTTATAAAATTGTTTTCATAAAGCTCAAGTTTTTTTTTAGAAAAATATAGTTTAATTTGCTTGTGCAGAAATTTAATTATGTTTTAATGTTGAAAGTGATTTTTACCACAAAACTTTTCTTAACCGTGGATAATTTTATTCTTCATATTTAAAAAAAAGTTAATCTTTTTGGTATCATTAAGACTTTAACTAAATTTTTTTATGGGAAATTGGATTTTATGTTTTTGAATGAGCCTCCGGTATTCTATCTTTAATTAAATGAATTACAATCCAAAAAAAATTATATTTTTTGTTACTAAATTTTAAAATTTTGTCTTGGACATTTTATGTTTTTCAAACTTATGAAATTAAAGAAAATTTTCTAAGTTAACTGCATATTTTTAAATTCATATAAATATAATATAATAATATAGTTAACAGCTTATTTTTTCTTAAACTAATTAATTGTATATTTCAAAAACATTTTAATTAAGTAATGTTTAATCTTAAAAATATTAACTTAGTCAAATATAGGAAAAAATTAATTTTTGTAATGAAATTTCAGCTAAGAAATTACTATTTCATCAGCTTTAATTAATTTTTGATTTTTAGAGAAATAACTTCGTTATCGTTTCACGAAACGTTTTTCAAAACTTTTATTAAAGAAATATAAAATAGACAAAAATATTTATGACTTGAAATGTAATATAAAACGCAAAAAAATATAGTCACTTTACCCTAAGGAATTTAAACACATTAGAAAAGCAAAAATGAACTCCAAAAAGACAGTTTTATTAAATTACAATAAGTTTTTATTAAGTTAAAAAATGATACAAATTGCATATATAAAACAGTAGCAATATAAAACAGTAGCTACATATAATCTAATATATTTAGGAGTGTAATAATATAATTACTAATATTTATCCCAACTAAAGATTCCAATTACGTTAAAACTGTAGGATATATAATTTCAGTAATTACCTATAACATATTAGCAATTCAGTATCAAACTCATATACTTAATGACAAAAACTGGAAATGTCTAATATAGTAATCATTTTGAACCAAAATGAAATTGCGTCAAATAACAGTATCAAACAAATGTTTTTAAGAATTTAAAATTGCGAAATTTAATGTTAATGAGATACTGCATATCAGAAAAATTACTCGAATGTTATGACTGATAACAGACACAGCAAACTGATGAACCACTGTATGTCTCTCCAGCAAATAGAGAACAAACAAATCCATTGTTTTCTGTGTGTCTGATGTATCATAACTTTTAACATGATTACGAATGATGATGACAGGCAATTATAGAATGTAAAACAGGCGTGTTTATTAGGAATTCAATGCAGCAAAATTTAAACTTGGTGCTATATGGTTTTTGAGACTACTTGAATGACTTTTGCTGACAACACCCCTCTAACTGTATTTACTACTATTGTGCTTATGAACATAAAAATGAACGATTCATCTGTAAAGCATGAATACATTCTACAATTTAAAGAGAGCTCTGAAACAATATGAATACAGCTTTGTTTAAAGCAAGAATCGGGACAACAAGCTCTTGAACTGCAAACCAAGAATTAATCATTCATTGCCACTTGGTACTTCTAAACTATTCTAATTTTAACTAAATACATTCTACAATTTAAAGAGAGCTCTGAAACAATATGAATACAGCTTTGCTTAAAGCAAGAATCGGGACAACAAGCTGTTGAACTGCAAACGAAGAATTAATAATTCATTGCCACAGTTGGCACTTCTAAAATATTCTAATTTTCAGAATTTAAAATAAAATTCTAAAGATTCTATTTTAAAATTCGTCAAACATTTGAAAAATAATATTCAAACTGGTTAGAGTTATAAAGAAATTTAAAGAAATCCATTAATTTTTTATTCCTTCTGTCTCAGGAAACATTATAAAATATCATAAAAGTAATCGGGTTATTCATTATTTGAACTCAATTATCAGGGAAATTTTCAAATTCACTGCTCATTAAGGCCAAGTAGTCCAAATTTTACTCAAAGTATTGAAGAATTGGAAAAAGTGAAGATATATTAGTAGTTTTTTTTTCAGAGTAAAGTAAATATTTCTGCACATTTGGATAGTTATGGGAAAATCTAAAACAGTTACAGAGCTGTTGGCTCCTGAAAATAAATATTTGCTGGACTGTAAACACAGAAACTTATAAAAATATAAAAACACAGTATATAAAAAAAGATTATGCCTAATAAAAATATATTTGGTTTGCAAAATAGTCAAAATAAGTTTATACGAGATTTATTAAGCTATTACACTCAAAAAATGACATGAACTTTTATTGAAATTACTATTTAATTGCTTTTATATTTAGCTTAATTGTATTCTGTTTCGAGTTATTTGAGGTTAAATAATGGCAAAAAATGTCTACCATAATTTTTATTTATTTCATACTAAAAATAATTTAAAATTAATAACATTGCTTAGTACAATTTAGAGGAATATAAATTCTATGTGCAAAAATTCACAATAAATTTTTTTGTGAATGTTCTATAATATGATAAATATGGCAAAAATATTATTAAGCCCTTTTTTCTCAACAATTTTAAGGCTTAAAGATATTATTTTTTAAGGAAGTTATAGTTAAAATGAAAAAGATACTTCAGTTTTCGTATATAAAAGAAAATTTACTTCAGATGAAATATTTACCTAGTCTTGCTATTCCATCAAATTTTTATATTAATTTCTAACTTTCAGCGTCATATTTCAATTAATAAATATTTTCTATCCACAATCAAAGTTTTTTCTGCCCCTTATGATTGTTTTCCTATATCAAGTGAAATTCCACAAAAACAGGTTGAATTTCCATGTTTATCTATCTTAAAAATCAAAAAATCTTAAAGAATTTAAATGAGTCAAATAAATCTGGCTGCCATTAAATGTGCTGAAAACATTTATGTTTTGTAGAACAAAAATCATGAAAACAAGAAAGTATTTTTGATTAAACAAATTATAATTTCAGATTAAAATATAAAAGTTAACTATGATAATTAAAATCTTATTAAAAATTCTCAAAAAATATTTAGTTACTAAGCAAAAGTGTTTTACAGAAGGAAAGCGCATTCATAAATTAAGATAAATGTTCTACTTTTCAAAATAAACCTTCTACTCGGTTCTTTAATAAAAATATTTTTACAGAAATGTAATTGAGCATTTCATTGAAGTGATCAGGAGATTTAAGATGTAAAAGATCAATTACCTCTTTAACTACACAACCCCATCATTTTACCTAAAATGGTGAAATTAATTGAGTCAAAAATTGAAAAGTAAGTTTCTGTAGCAATTATTTCTTTATTAACTAATTTTTAAAAATATTAAACAAATACTTTTCTTAATACATATACTTTTTGTTTTATTTTGTTAAAACAGGAATTTTTCCACCATCATAAACAAAGTATTAAAAATGCATCTATTCATGATCAAAATAATAATCACATCATTAAATCATAATTACCTTGTTAGGGAAAAATTCTAATTGCTTTATGTTGGAAGAATTTTAATTACCTTATTATCCAAAATATAATACAGTGTCTTTGACAAAATAATGTTTTGAAAGGTTTAATTTAAAAAAGATTGTTCAATTTTAATGTATTTTCATGATTGATATTAGTAAGATTAAGGTTTTTGTTCTATGGAAAATTTTACACATAATAAAATGGATGCATTTAAAACATTTTTAATCATTTACTATTATAATAATTTTTTGAAAGAATATAATCAAAAATTTTGTGATTTGCATATAATTATGAGCTAAACAAATGGTTATATTGCAAATAAATATTAATATAAAAACATATTTTTTATAAATACAATATAAAAAAATATTTTATCGGGCACTTATATTTTTATTCAGCATCTAACATTGGACGTCTGAGAGGGTGTGACAAATCTAAATATTCTTGATCTTGTTTTACAACTTTCTCATAATCACACAATTCACTTTCGGTAAATCTTCTCTCATGTTGGTTTGAATGGTAAAGAAATCGCTGACAGCTTGGCCATGTCTGCCTTTGCTGGGACGTTTCATGGCAATGCCACCTTGACTTACAGTGAAATCTCATTCAAAAAGACTTTGGAGAGTGCTTCCTAAACACACTTGGTACTTTGGAAAAATATCCCCATAAGTGTCGAGAAAAAGGCAGACGACTCTTTCGCGTTTTTCGAGTGGTCTCACACCAAATGCCTTACATATCTTTAAGGAATAAGGAACTTTGTGGAGTGTCATTGGTGCAGGCCTTCCTTGACTATATTCTCAGGTGCTTAGCTTTTACGGTTTCCGAGATTTTAATAAACTATATCTGTTTTTAGATTTGTTTAAAAATTTTGGATTTTATAGATATGGTTTAGCAACGCTACACCATCTGGAATTAAAAACAACAACATAATGAAAATATTCCTGAAAAAGTATACATATTGTACAGCGCTTCGGGGTTCGTGTCGATTGAGAATTGAATAAAACAACCACTTAATGAACACAAGACTTTTATTCGTAAAAATTCTACTAGATATAAGAAATTCCAGCTGTAACAATCACAATTATACAGTTACAAGTCGTCAGATACAATAAGAAACAACTTGCAATCACAGGTCTCAAATATCTCAAACAATTTCTCTAGACTAGTAGTCACGACTAATCGTCTTCCTTCACTGACTGTCTTCACAAAAAAATGAACTTGAACTTGTAATCTGAGTGCCAATCCGAAGGTTTAATCTTCACAAAAAAATATGTTGGGCTGCAGTATTTATACCTGACTTGGTGGAGAAATCTACCAGTTTCACCAAGGTTCTGGAAGCTTCTAGGCTATCTCGCTAAATATTGGTCCTAGAGCTTAGGTGATGGATGTTTCCAAAAATATCTATTTCTCGCAAAGTCGCCAAGAATGTCACCAACTGTCGCCAAGTTTGCCAAGTTTTCTCGCCAAAACATCGCCAAGTCACTAAATTATTAGAAAACCCGCTTTTAACGTACAACACGTCTAAATAGCGAGATTTTTACCCAAAATGTGAGTATTTCCGATCTATCTGAGAAATTTTAAGACAAAAACAATTATTATTTATAAATTTGTAACAATATTGTAAGTAAGGAAGTATAAACATCCGATTCATAAGCAGAAATGGGAACTGCAACAAGTTTATAAGATAGTCAGCTACAGATACGAAGTATGCCAATGTATTTAATTTTTGTAAGAATCCTCAGTTCTTTCAGGTTTTTAATCATCATCACTTTGTGAAGCTGGTGTTTAATTCAAACGGATTCTATATTTTTAAATAGCAACTACAATTAACATCCGCATACGGTGTAAAAATTTAAACCATGAAGAGTTGAACCACAGGCCATGGTAGTTATCATTCAGATAACTTTCTTAAATTCTTTCAAGACTGATTTTTAAATAGAATCTTGATAATTATTTTGAAAAGCCTTAAAAGTTTGAAATTTTTCTGTTTTTTATATTCAATATATATAGTTATAACATTTTCATACATGTCAATCAAGTGTCTGATATGTATATGAGCTCAAGTTTTATTATCAAACAAAATATTAATTTTATTTGATAGAATAAGTTATCTTATTCCTTTAAATATTCCTTTAAACTTTGATGATCACAATGTACAATATTGGTAATACTATTTTACAAAAAACAACACAAATCATGTGTCGAAACTAATTTATTTTCAAGGACTTACTCCCTAAACAATTAAACTAATTCTAATGAAAAAGAATACAGTTATTTATCAACAAAAAAAACATTCTAAATTTTTACGTTCATGCATGCAAAACACTTAGAAGTTGATCAGATATTATAAAAATCTAATAGATAATTTATGTTGGTCAAACTTCAATTTCCTCATATAAAAAATTATGTTTAAAATCAAAATATTTTTATATAAAACTTTCATTTTTGGATTAACTTAAATGAAATGTCTCCCTTATCATTTAATTTTTTATGAACAGTAAACCAATTAGATGATATTTTCTTTATAAATTAGCCATCTATAGAAATCCCAGGCTATAGGCCTCATGTATTTTTAAGGTGAAAGCAAAAATAATTATAAAGGGCAAAAAATATTTGAAACTATAAACTGAATTTAAAATTAAATATTTCGAATGAAAAAAGTTTAAAAATATAATTTATAAATTGTACTATATATTCAAGTACCATTCTGTACTATGTTACAATATAAAATGATATGACAAAATTGGATACACCACAGAAAGAGTTTTTAGGTATATTGCGAGTAATTTGAGTAACTACCAGGCTCAAATTTATCTGAGCACTTTATATTTTATCTAATAGAAAACAAATTTTGTTACATTTAATGTTTTTTTTAAACAATAAGGCCGCTGCAGCCTGATTGGTTAGGGAATTTGTTCTCATTATCGATAGATTGTGAGTACGAATCCCGACCCAACCGAAGATTCGTCGTGTTTGGTAATGTTGATAGGGGCACATTATATATGCCATGATTGCAATGTCTTCCATGTGAAACTATACCTCTGCGGGTAGTAAGTCAAATTTGGAGGTCTTCTGCTTGATC
>JAPDSC010060479.1:0-71909 GCA_026290005.1 Latrodectus geometricus
GAAATAAGATCAAAATTTAAATTAAAGTATAAGAGGTGGAAAGTAATACAAAAGCTAAAATTTATAAAATGAAAACATAAGTGACTTTAGGAAGATAAACAGGCAAATTAAAATTGTTTCTGCAGTAAAATTAAAGAATACTAAATAGTCAGTATAACACAGTGAATGGATTTTCATCTCAATAATTATTTAAAAGAGAATAAAGATTGTCATGACACATTTTGAACATAAATATAACTTTAAGCTTCAATTAAACTTTTAAAAAGTTACTTAACAGTACAATATAAAAATATGGCAATTGTCTATTGATTAATGAGCAGAAAATCTGAAAAGTTTTAAAGATAACATATCAAATAATATGTTACTTCTAGCGGAACTCCTTAGCAAAACATAAAAGCAGTAGTTTAAATGTAAATAAATCTGTGAGTGAGATGATTTTTTTCATACGTATGTATCTTCTAAGAAACGAAAAAGTTAAGGTTTACCAAATGTATGTGAAATGAACATGCAAAATGAAAGCAACTAATATTTAATTTATAATCATCAAATTAATATAATTATTATCACCTTCAACTATGTTAAGAAAAAGATGGATACTGCCTTTTATTTTAAATAACTGCAAATATAAATGAAAGCATTTTACTCACATCTAAAGTTTTTGAAGAGCTATAAGCATTAAAGAGGATAAGATATGAGGAAATAGCGATTAAATTTATTTCTGAAATCGGATTAAGTAATAAATCGTGTAAAAACTAGGCTAGATAAATACAAGTGTTTCGTTTTTCATGAATCGAACAAAATTGTGATTATTTTCTTTGAAAATTTTTTATTCATTTTAAATAAAATTTTTAATTTTAAATTCTTCCTTTGAACGCAACACGTGCATTTGTTTTTTTGAATTGACTTAATTTTTTTTAACATTCGACCTTTCCATCCTCAAGGTGCCACTTTAAAAGGTTACCAGAAAAATATACGGTTACTCAGAAAATAGATTTAATCGCAATTGATGGAAAAAAAAACGCCAAATTTATTTTTAAACTGCATTTCAAAACAACAAACTTTTTTTTTTTTTTTTTTTAAGAAAATAAAATCATTTTTGATGTATTTGCAAATAATAAAAGTATAAAATGTTAATCTGATAACTGAGACAGATCGAAGTATATTTAAAAAGGCACATGATTTCCAAGTTGTATTTTGTTAATAACTTTACAGACATTTATAAAAAGTTCAAATTTATAAAAAGTCTAGTCAAAAAATCACTATCTATTACTTTTAATTTACTTCATTAGTTGTTTTATTTAAATATTAGATCACGAATAATTTGGCGTCATTTTTTTAAAACGTCGCCAAATACTAAGTTCCGATTTCCCCTGGTTGCATGGAAGTGCAGAATTGAGTTCGAGGATATCCCTTGTATATAAGCACTTTCAAACCCTAGTTTTGACCTTCACAAGGTTACTGTGAAAGTGAAACTACCCTCAAAGTATACTAGTGTTTCATCGTCAGTATTAACAGTAAGAGATTTTACTATCAATTATTTTAATAAATAATCTTTTCAATAAATTAAAAAAGCATAAGTAATTTTAAAAATATAGCTTTGATTAATTTTTGTGTTTTGGTTTCGATGTCTGCTTTACTTACGTTAATGATATTTTCTCCACGTAAACCGTTTCTCGAGTTAAATTTTAATGCATGAAAACTTTATAAAATAATTCTCACTTTTATATTATTACTTTTTTAAATATACTGGCATAATTAAATGAAGCTAGCAGTTTTTATGAATTATTTAAAATTTACATTCATTACGATAATGTCCAAACTTCGGCATAATTGTAAAATGCCGGCGATTTGACACCTGTCAATCAATGCCTTGTCGATTTCGAGTTTTTTTATAATACAGTTTACAAGTATTTTAGAAATTAAATAAAACTAATTTTTTTCACCTAATTAATATAAATTAACGTATACTGCAACTTATAAATAATTGCATCATGTATGCACTTGTGGTATCATCTTCGCGTGCAATATATTTTAAAAATACTCTCGCTGATTAAATTTCCAATAAATCTTTGGTCCTTAAACTTCGTTAGTTTTTAATATTCCCGAGAATTATTCAGAAAATTTTATATATCTTGAACAAAATGTCGTCAAAGTACTGAAATAATTAATATATTTGTTTGAATGTATTAAAATTTACTTTAAATTATTTGAATCTTGCACAAAAAATATTGTTTCTTTTTGTTTTCTTATGAAGGTGACACTTTGTGAAGGTCACACAATTAAAAATTTTTTCAAATTTAGAACATGGGTTTCTTAAAATATTTATTTTATAAACTTGGCATTTGTATTCATTTACTGGTAGTTCCAAATCATTAATAAATTAAATGCAATTAGGAGAAATTAATTATTTAATTAAACTTTTGAAAGCTTGTGCTTAGTACAAATTAGAAATTAATATTATAGTTATTTTATTTTTGTTACTTTGATCTTTAATTAAAATTTTTCTAATGATTTGAATTTTTATATAGTTGAATTTTAATTGTAGATTTATAAGTAACATAAGTTATTACCACTTATAAATTTTAATTTGTTTCAGACAAACAGAAAAAATGGCAAAAGTTGGAATCAATGGGTGAGTGTCTCTTTTTATGGAGTCCAGTATTTTTTTTATACTTTATTAAAGCTAATATTAATTTCTAAAAAATTTCTCTTGCATTCATAAATTTTCTTAATCAAATATTGACTGAATATCTATTTTTTAATCGTAGATCTTTGCAATTTATGAAAATAAAAATTTGGTCAGTTTAAAGTTTTAAGAAATAATTGAATTTTATTATTTATAAACTTGTATGAAATCTAACTTGTGTAATCAATGTAAAACATGTATTTCTTTCACTGAAATTTTTTGTATGTGCTTTGTGAAATTTAAGCCTTAACTGCTATATAATCCCTTGGGCTGTATCCCAGTGTACGGTACGCTATTTTTATACAATTAATATAATTATAGAATATACAATTAATATCATTATATAATATAAAATTATATTATTTTATACAAATAATATAATTTTATACATTATTATATACAATTAATTATAATTGTATATATGATTACCATTGTATATATGCGTACCGTATAAGGAGCGTACCGTTCACTGGGAATTAACCAATCCCTTGTATGAATTTCTGAATTTTTCGGGCAATGAAGAAGTGTTGCTAAGATGACATAAATATGACTCAATGTCTGCAGAAAATATAATTATGACACAATATTTCCCTCAAAAATGCTTGAATTTTAAAAAAGAAAGTATAAGAATTTTAATTTTGTTTATGTAAATAAAAACTAGGAAAGTGTAGGAACAATAAATTTGAAATTGTAAGTATGAATTCTAAGAAAAATGAGGTTAATTTGCGGTTTAGGTCCCCAACTTCAACTCGCGAATTTGAAGCGCTTTCTCGTGCATGCTCGATAATTACTCGTTTGTTTTTCCTTTTCATTGGCCGCTAATTAAGTTTCACTTTGAAATAGCGGTAGAATTTTCGCCATGGCATCGGTGTTTTTGAAAACTCGCCAAGGAGGGGACCTAAAGCTCATTTTCACCAAATATGAATTTAAGGGAAAATAGGACACATGCAAGAATATAAATTTTAAAATGAATTTAAATTTTGGTGCATAGATGCTGTATAATTGATTGTAAAATTGTAAGGTTGTTGTAATTATGATGTAAAGATCTTGTGCATCTAAATAATAAATTCAGATGTAATAAATTTGATCCTGTAATAGTCTTTCTTTTAAATAAAGTTAAACCTGATTAAAAAAAAAAATCTAACAATATTTCCATCTTAAAATGACTTAACAAAATAAAAGCATAGTTTCATTGCCTCTATTCTGTTAATGCATGACTGCTAAAAGAGTATTCTCTTTGAATATGCTGTTTTACTACCATGAACAGTTTCATATGTCAAAAGAAAGATCTCCTGAATCTTGAATTCTGCTGCCAGAAAACAAAAAACCTGGTTTAACTTCTATGACAGATAAAAACGTCCACACAAAAATTTTTTTTTTTGGTTGGAATTCTTATTTGACTTCATGTTAAAAGCTCATTTTTATTTCAGTATGCCAATTTCTCACAATTGAAAATGAAGCAAACTACTAATTTCTTCAGAAAATCTTGACATAAAAGCTGTTGACCACCAGAGAAATTAAATGTTAGACCAAAACTCTCAACTCTTTGGTATTTCAAAGTGCCTCTTTAAGCAGCAGTCGTAATTATTTGTAGACTTACTATGAAAATTAAAACACAAAGGCTTGGTTAAAATGATGAAAAAGAACAATTCAGCTTTGAATTTAAGTATTTAAAAGATCACTAAATATACAAAACACATTAAAAAAAAAATCAGACAAAATACCCTCTTAAAGTCTTACCAAAACCCCAAAAAAAGATTAAAATATTTTAAATTTCTTGGCAATAACTTAAATGCTAAGGTTTCCAAAATAAAATCTTCTATGAAATTCTTATTCTCAACCTCTAACGTAAAAGAAAATCCCATTTAAAAAATTTACCAAATTCAGAAGTTTCGATAAGATTATATGGCAGCTGTTCTAAATTTAAGTTTTTTAACTAATTTATACTTTAATTTTGTATTTAGCTTTGGTAGGATTGGACGTCTGGTACTCCGTGCTGCTCTTGCTAAAGGAATAAATGTTGTTGCTGTTAATGATCCTTTTATTGATGTGAAATACATGGTATAAAATCTTTAATTCTCTTTAAAATAATTAGTCTATAATTAATTTTTAAATCTCTTGAGGCTTTTATTGTAATTAAGAATGTATTAACAATTTAATATAGAAATTTTAAGTTAATAAAACACCACTAGAGGAATTAATATTCAGTTAAGTAAAAATATTGAAATGCCAATTTAAAAATGAAATTACTTAGAAAAATAAAAGATTAAAATCAAATTTAATATTATTTAATATCTATTACCATCTAAATAAATTTAATTTAGTTTTTTATATTTAATTTTTCACTTTTCTATACTGTAATTTTTAAAGGAATAAATATTTTAATTACTAGATATTGAAACTTTTTGTTTTTGGCTTAGAAATACTGAATCTATTAATAGTTTCATTTTAATAACTTGCTAAATATCATTGTATTAAATTAAAAGTTTTGTAGAACTCTATAATTTATGGATGAACCTTATGCTAAAACCTTATAGATTTTCTTTCATACTGCTTGTAAATATAAAAATTTTAATGCTCTAAGTGTAAGTGTTAATTTGTCTTTTCGAGAAATTCTTATCGTTCAAAATCTGAAAGAATCTAGTTTGTGTACTTTAAGGATAATCGATTGATTTGACTTTAGAATAATTGTATTTGGTTTTACTTGAATTTTCTAAGCATTTCCCATTTTTTCACAGGTGTACATGTTCAAGTATGATTCCACTCATGGTCGTTACAAGGGAGATGTTCATGAAGAAGGTGGAATGTTGGTAGTTGATGGACAGAAGATCCATGTTTTCCAAGAGTAAATAAATTTTTTAGTTTGAACAATATATTTACATAGTAAACTTTCTGTTCTTTAGTGAGAAAAATCTCTACAATATATATAACTGAAGCAATGTGCTCCTCTTAAGGAGTAGAATAAATTATCTACAAATAAAACATCAAAAGTTTTTATTCGTTATTTACGCATAAAGTAAACCACGTGGTGCATTAAGCATTTTTTAAAATTGCCTTGATTTTGAAAATAATCAAGATGGTGTAGTTGTATTAAAGTTTAAAAAATCTCTTAATATAATCAAGCTAGTTAGCTTGATGTTCTGGTTGACTTAAGCAGTTTTATTGCAATTTAAAGATTATTCATTCTTAAAATTATTTGAAGTAAAAACATAAATTGATTTAGTTTTGAAAAGCAGTTTTTCAATCTAATATTTAACATAAAAAAAAAAATTCTAAACTTGGTTAAAAATTAAATTTTTTTAAAAGTTTTTTAGTTTCTTTTAGAGCATAATATTTAAATGAGACTGTTAGAGTGAATTTTATTTTCTTGTTCAGTTGTAGTAACATAACTTCAAATTTAACTTACTTTTAGGATGAAGCCCAGCAGTATTCCATGGGGTAAAGTTGGAGCTGAATATGTTGTTGAATCTACTGGTGTCTTCACTACTTTAGAAAAGGCTAATGTAAGCATTTAGTGAATTACTAGGTATTTGTATTACTAAACTATTCCTGGGAATTTTTCAACCTTTCATGTTTATTCTCAGGCTCATGTTGAAGGTGGTGCCAAAAAAGTAGTCATCTCTGCTCCATCAGCTGATGCTCCAATGTTTGTAATGGGTGTTAATCATGATTCCTATGATCCTTCAATGAAAATTGTAAGCAATGCCTCATGCACAACTAACTGCCTTGCTCCTTTAGCTAAAGTTATCAACGATAACTTTGGAATTGTTGAAGGATTGATGGTAAGATTTTCAGAAACTGAAATAACTCTTCTTGACTTACTATAATTAAAAATGTAATCACTTATAATTATGTTCAAACGATTGAACGATCGTTTTTAAGTATCTGAAGTTTTCATTAAGTATCTTAATTGTTATATAAATAGTATTGTAACCATACATAATATTTTTTTTCTTTGTTAAAAAAGTTATAAGCTTAAGATAGTTATGGGAATAAAATTACTAAAACACATAATAGCTTTTTAACTTTTATTTCTATAAAAGCATACTATAACATCTACCTAGATATATTGCCAAAAGTGATGACTAAAAAAAATCTAGGTGCTAAAATAAAAAGCATTATGTAAATATTTAAATAATGTAAGTCTCGCCAATGAAAATTTTTATAGCCAGCATAGTCATCATAGTATGCAAGTACCGAAATTTTGCTTTTAATTAATTTTTATTGATATAACATGAATACTTGTGTAACTAGTCTTAAAAGAAACTACTAATATAATTGTAAGACTTAGGATATTTTTAATGGTCTATTGTAAATGTCTTATGTACTGTAGAAAGAGTTAAGATTTCAATTCTTAATGTGATCTGAACTTTAAGCTTCCCATGTTATATCGATTTAAAATTTTTAATTTCTGTAACTCCCCATATAATCTAATAGTTTAAATTTTCATAAATTTTATTGTACAACTTTATTTTTTACTTTGTTATGAGAAAATAAAATTGCATGTGTATAGAATATTGCAGGAAGACTTAAATTATACAATTTTTATTTTAATTATATGTTTGATAAGGAAATGATCTATTGAAAAAACAAGCATTGACTCTAGTTTCTCTCTATAGTTTCTAAAATAATAAAGACGTGGATACTTAATTTTGCAACTGGCTTAAATTCTATGTATTAAAATGATACATTTATTATTCATTCAAAGTCAGATTTCTAATTTCAAAAACTTGTAATAAAAATCCTAATCTTGACTAGCTAAAAATAAAGTTTTCTATTTTCTGTATTTTGTAAGATTTAAAAATATTATTTTTTCAGACCACAGTTCATGCTATCACTGCCACCCAAAAAACTGTTGATGGACCAAGTGCCAAGGTAATTTTAAGGGGCATTTCATATTATAATAGTTTAAAGCATTATTATTGTTATTAAATCTGGTGTATTTCAGATGTGGAGAGATGGCAGGGGTGCTGCGCAAAATATCATTCCTGCTTCGACTGGTGCTGCTAAAGCTGTAGGAAAAGTTATTCCTGCATTGAATGGGTAATTGAAATTTTAGTTATTTGTTTTGGTTTGACTTCATACTTGTTTTATGTTTTAAAATATCCAATAAAACTTTGGCTTTAAGTATAATTATTTATAAAAAAGCTAAGTTTAAATTATTACTTTTAATGTCCTGCTATTTAGGAGAGTTAACAATGGATACTATTAATTCCCCATAAAGAAAAAATTTAGTCATGTACATTATGCCTAATTTGTAGAATGGTATTTTATTTTTACATAAAGATCCAATGAATATAAATGTCGTGCAAAACTCGCATAAAGAACTTAGGGAACAACTTTGATACACCCCCCCAAAAATTAAGCGCCAAATCTGGCACTCCCTACGGACTTTTTAGGGTTGCTGTTTCTTATTTTGGTGTTGCCAATTTAGGTTTTTGCTGTTGCCAAATTTGGTATTTTCTTGTATTTTGTACCATTTTTTGAGTTTTTTTAAAAGTTTTTTTATGTATTAATTATTTGTATTTAGCGAGAATCCGTCTTGGCGAGTATAAAAGGCGCCAAAACAGGTATTATGGTTGGTGAGGGAAGAAAAAGTCACCAAATTTCCGATTTGGAGGGGTATATCAAAGTAGTTCCGAACTTAGTTTGGTAGCAAGTGCTAAAGAGAAATGTAACTGGAATCTAGTAGGTGCATTTTTTAACTCTCTGAAATGAATTATTATAAAGATTCCTGAAATAGGATTTATAATTGACAAAAACTTTTTATTTTTAACTTTGATTTAATAAAGTATAGATATCAAAGTAATTAAAGAATTTTAATTCTCAGCAAAAGTATGTATCTTATTTATACAGAAAACTTTAATAAAAGTCTTTAAAGACTCATTAAAACATAGCTAAACATAACTAACTCTAGAGATGTCATGTCATAGTATGTATCAAGCCATAAAAAGTTCAATTCTTTAGTCAAGACTTTAAGTTATTTTTCTTTAAAAATAATGCTTACATGCCTTTCATTGTTTATTATCAAATCCTAATTACCAAAACAGTACAACCACTTAAAATTATCTTTTTAAATTTGTTAGTTCAAAATTTGAAACTAAAAAGTTTCTTTCAATTCCACAGAAAGTTAACTGGAATGGCTTTCCGTGTCCCTACACCAGATGTGTCTGTTGTTGATCTTACTTGCAGATTATCTAAGGAAGCAACATATGACCAAATCAAGGCTGCTATCAAAGCTGCATCTGAAAGTGACAACTGGAAGGGTATTTTAGGTTACACTGAGGATGAGGTAAAAATTTTCTGAACTTACTTTTAAAACTGAAATTTTCCTTATTGATATGCCTCAAATTAATCATTCATCCTTTAATTTTCAAATCAACCTTACTATGTCAAATTTTAGTAAATTTTAAAAGTTGATTATATACTTGACTTGTGTATTTTCAGTTGTCTTATTTATATCCTTAATCTTTGGAGATTGTGTTTAAAACTTAGTAATTTAACTTTTTTTAAATTAGTGCTATAATAAAACTAAAAATTTGGCTACTGGATTTTGATTGATGAAAGCCAAAATTTGTAAATCTTATTTAATTAAAGATAGTTCCTTTTTTAAAGTGATAGTCCTCAATATTCATTAAAAATATTAAAGCTACAAGATTAGTTTTTCTATTAACGTTGTATTAATATTATTTAGCTTTTACACATTTTTTCCATTTGTAAACAAATCCTAAATGTTTTGAAAACAAATTGGGCTGATTTTTAAAAACTATATTAAAGGTAATTGTGCTCTATATTTGCATATATAACAATTTAAATATTTCCTTCTAGGTTGTATCATCAGATTTCATTGGAGATTCTCACAGCAGCATTTTTGATGCAAAGGCTGGAATTTCATTGAACAATAACTTTGTAAAGCTTGTATCTTGGTAAGTTGCATAAGTTTTTCTTTATTTCTATCTGCTTGCAATCTTATGATTAAACAGTATGTTGCACTTCTGTTAAGAACAGTGATACATACAACACCTGATAAATTTTTACTTGTCAGCAAGGAATTGGTTTCTATTTAAAGTAGCTGGTTCCCTGTTGCCTTAATGCAGCAAGTCTAGCTTCTTTCAAATGAATTTTGATGGAGTACATGTTGCCAGTTTTTGGTATTGCATTGTTTCTCTTGATCTAGCCAATCCCCATAACTTAATAAATCCAAACCAAAAATAAGCACTTGTAATACAAGTTCTTATGCTTATTTATAGATATGGCTAACTGAAATTTAAATAACTAGCTTGGAGAATTCTTGTTTGTTACATGTGGCTAAAAAGAACCCAATCCATCAACGTCTGGCCACTCACAAACAATTTAAATTATAATAAAAGAGAAAAAGGTAACCAACATAAAACAATTGAAATTCTAAAATTTCAAAAGATTAATAAAAGTTTAAAATGCTGGAGGGAGAGAGCATGTAAGTAGTCAGGACATGCTATCCCTCGCCATCCAATATAACTTGCAAACATCACCAATTTGTTGAAGAGTAGGGTCCAAGCAGACGAGTAAATGTTTTCTATTCATATTGTCTACTTTACAGATAGTGCCAAGACTACTGGTCAATATGCCAATTTTCTTAAGGTGTCTCTCCAGCTAGGCAATCGTGACCAGTGCTCAATCTAAAATTGGCCACGGCCTCTTCACGTGGTCTATGACACTTTTTTTTCTAGTCATCTTCTATAATAATAAAAGCAAGTGTAATGTGTCTGACCGAGCTCTCCAGCCAAATCTATCGCACGCAGGGACCTGGAATTTTTTACACGGAAGCACAAGGGGGCTGGCCACCAGACCTCGAAGCCCGATTTTCGATTTTTGAATTAGAAAAATTTTTAAAAAATTATTTATAAAACTTCTTCTCGAGATCGCTGCTCGCCGATAGCTGATTCCGGGGTTGTACCAGCTCCTTTTGAGAAACAATTCTGGCGACCATCTTTTGGAAAATTTTCCGTTTAAAATATTTAGGATATATTGTTCCTTTTTATCGACGGGGAATGTTGTGTGTGTGGGGGGGGGAAGAGAGAGACAGACAGTCTACGTGTCCTACACTGCTATTCCTGCGCTATTCACTTATCTGCATTTTCTAAATGCACGGGCAACGCCGGCGGGTACAGCTAGTTTTTAATATTTATCCATAGTTTGTCTCTAGATTTATTTGACAGGTATTTATTATAATTCAGCACAATCCGCTCTCGTATAAGACTTTTTAGGGAATACAATGAAATAGTATTAGCTTCAATATGTGTTTTAGTGCCTTGGCCAAACGGTCTCCTCTTTTATTACCATCTATGTCCACATGCGACGGTATCTATTGAAATTCTAATTTTACCTTTCCAATTAAGCCCCTGTATAATTCGTTTTAGCTTAGAATTTGTGTTTTGTACGGTTTTTAACCACCTAATTTTTCTGGCTATTGATATATTCCTTGATACAATGCAACTTCTTTTAGTCTGCAAGTTTCACCAAAAACTAAATTGTTAGAGGAAAGCACGATCAGTATTACTTGTGGTAAAAAGACTGGTCGATTTTTAAGTATTAAATCAGAGCTTCTTTTTCTTTAGTGTCTTAAAATACTCTGCAAGTTTAGCTTGATTAGTTACTCCAATCAACTAGTGTTATGACTTAACAGCATCCTCTTCACAAAACTGAATTGTGGCAGATTCTTTAAGCCTCAAACCAGAGTATTGCATGTAAGTTGAGATGTACAAATCAGTTACTTTTTCTAATATTGACCACCTTCTCAGCATGCATTACACTATTTAATGCTTTTTCTGGAGATAATTTAGTCTTCAAGATTTGAACAAAAAACTGCAATGGTAAGATCAAACAGTACATTGCAAAAACTTAATGTGAAGTATGAAAGTCTGTTGAAACAAGAGTTGTAAATTACCAAATATATTGCTGGCAGATAATTTTTACTCAATCTTAATAACTTTAATTTTATTTCAGGTATGACAATGAATATGGCTACAGCTGCAGGGTTGTGGACCTCATCAAATACATGAAATCCAGGGATGGTTAAGCACCTCCATATTCGGAATATTCCAACTCCTTGTCAGTAGGACTTGAAAATTCAATGTTTAACATGTTGTGTGACTTGTTCCTGCTAAAAACAATTTTATATTTTCCTGATTTCTGTTCAAAATTTTTTGCAGCTGGTTCTTTCCAAAAAAGCTTTTGAAATTGAGTCTGTTCAAAGTGATCATAATTTATTCCCTATTTGGAATACTTATTCAGCATTCAAACTTCTCATCTGAAACTCAGCATGTAGAATTTTGGTTGTTAAAATAAAAATTTCTAAGTTCGTTGTGCTCTTTATTATGGTTTGAAAACTTTCACAAATATTTAATTTACCTAATATGAAACTTTAAATCAATGTCAACAGTGCATACATTTGATTGTTTTAGCAAGAAAACTTATTAAATCTTGAGCGGATTCTAATTAATGCTTTTTTAATTGAAATTTTCATAGTTAATTTAGATTTTTTTTTACTCTATAGTTAACATATACAAACGTTCGTTAAATCAAAGCATATTTAGTTTCTAAACTTAAATTATGAACAAAATGGCTTAATCTAGGCTTTTTCCCAAAATTTAATATTTCCTATTAATTTTTACCATAGGAATAAAATTTTATGATAATTTTTATTCAGAAATGTTATAAATGGGAATTTTTATTTTTAATACTTGGAAATCCAAACAGTTATTGTATTTGTAGCTTCATAGAAACCCTTTAGAAGGGAAGAGAATTTTCTGAAAGGAAATTGGACTTGGCATTAAATTGATGTGATAATAAAGATGACTAATTGGAAAGTCAGGTTATTTGAATACTAGTATTATCTGTTGTGGTAGATAACTACGTTTCATAAATGTAAATTGACATTTATCTTCTAAAAAATTTAATACAACTCGTAATAAACTTCTAATATATTTAAGAGGTAATTTATACAGTTGGTTGTTCTCTACAAATTTCTAACTTACATTTAAGTGTAATTATAATGAAACAGATTTCAAAATGTAGAAAAATTCAAAGTCCTACGAGCCTGTACCTGTGAGTAACGATTTAATTTTCTCGCCAAGCGCTGCACAGTTAAACTACGTCACCTTCTCAATGTACGGTTTTCGAAATCCCGATTGTAATTTTATAAATTGCCATCTCTTGCTATTTTAGTTACAAATATAAAAATTCGAATGTTTTACTATAGTTACTACGGAAGTATAACAAAACAAATATCACGCAGTCTAAAGCAGACAACTGGAGCATAGCATTAAATCTAACATAAATAACTTTATTTTTATAAAAGCTCGGATTTTAAATTTTTTTCATATATAGTTTTTAATTATTACTATTAAATATGCATTTTTATGGAAACTTAATAATTCACAACCAATATATATAAATGTCAAATATTTCTACTGCAAACAATACATAAGTTTTTTTCATAGAATAGCAGTTTCAATCGAATAACGAAATAAAATTGCTTGCAGAAAAATAGAAATTCAATCTATTGCTATTCATACCTGTCACTTCGTACTCACTGATAGTAAACCGCAAAATTCTCTGTTTGATTCACTTTCAAAATGAAACAACCTCAAACTTTAATTTCAACCATGCGCGAAAAAGCTTAAAGCTCACTAAAACGCTAAACCAATTTTTCGCATGCTCATATCGGGTTAAAATCAAGAGTAAATGTCTGCATAGTTTGGCGCATTTATCGCCGTACCGGCTCCTAGGATTTAATAAAATTATATTTTAACTTTGATAATAATGACTCTCGTTTGAAACGCTTAAATTTTAACGACTGCTTTGAAAAATTGCGTAATAATTTTTAAAATATTCCACCGGATTACTAAATATCAGTTAACTTAATAAAATGCCCAAACCGAAAAAAAAAATGTAAAGTGCTTTATACTTGTTTGTTATCAAAATCAGTTTAAAATTTTTAACCATTATAATATATCAAACAAGGTTCTAAATCGTTAATATTTAATGATTATTTTATAAAGACAAAGAGTAGGACAACACCAATATAAGTAAAACTTAAAATTGTGTAGTAAAACCAAACTAATAAGTAGAAGCTTAAAACTTATATTAGTTATCGAGTGTATTCATTTACTGACAAGAGCTTTGCTACTAAATTTAAAAGATTACAGATATATATATTATACACATATGCTTCCTCCCTTTTATTGCTTTGCTTTATTATAATTACAGCTTTGTAACAAGATTAGATAAAACAAGTGTGGGTTGGTAGATTTTATAAAATTGGTAACTTGCAAATGTCTCATATATGCTTTTTATGTAAATATATCTCAAATTGATAATGGATACATTATTGTAAAGAAAAAAAAAATTGAATTTTCTATGAGAAAGAATAAAATATAAAATCCCATGCACTTGTTATTCTCAATTAATCTTTCACATATTTTGTTTTCCTGTTAAGTGAAGTAATAGTCACACACAAATGATTGTCAAAACATCATAGGGATTTTGGAAGTGAATACACTGGAAGGTTATCAGACCTTATATAGTGCTGATAGTTCAGAACTTGTGCACCATAATAGAATTATAGCTTGATAAATTATAAAATACCTTCTATTCAGTAAATATATTGTATTTGGAAAACTTATGTAACATTTTTTTAGTGTGATTGAAATTAAAAATAGCCTACATACATTCGTACTCTGGTATAGAACCCGTTTTTCAAATCGGATTTTTGATGAAACTTGGTATAATGTATATTTTTTATAAACAGAAAATATTTCAATAATAAAATAATTTAAATTTTGACCACCAGAGGAGCTATGATATTTAAGGACTAAAAATCTATTAAATTTAAAATTTATTCAATTGCAGAACACATCAGAAGATTACATGTGTTAAACGTCTTCAACACTTGTAATCCTCTGATGTGAATTACATATTGAACACGCTGTCATGCACATCATAATGTGTTCAACGTATTTTCTCGAAGGATTTCAGTTCTAGTTAAGTCCTGAATTCTCACGTATAAAACAGTCATTATACCCGAAATCACTGGAAATGACACGTGGTAAACGAAAAAGTTATTTCGAAAAAAGTTCAGTTATTTCTATACTAGCATGAAGCAGTCTTTAACTTTGTATCCATTGTCGTCAGAATGCTTGTGCAAACAATGCCGTTCCGGTAAAGTGATGACACCTGTTGCCGAAAGAATTAACAGTAACCTGCACACGTGGTTTAAGACCTTTAAGGAGTGAGTTTCAAAGAAAAATAGATAAAATCAGCAATAAATCCACACCATTAAATCACGTAATCGGAATGCAATTGTTTATGATCAGTAATGTGAAATCCATTAAAAATGAGCATAAAAGAAATCTAATTTCAACTACATGGAACATTAAACAAACAATTAAAATCAAGTAAAAAATAAGTTGTTTTTTATACGAAATACATAAATTAAAAAAATTACTTCAAATTAATGAAGATGGAGGATAAATAATTTATTTACTTATAAACATAAATATAAGGAAAATAAATTAAAAAAAAAGAAAAATTGGTCATTTGACATTTCAAAATCTTATGACTTTTGGCGGAATAATGCCAAGTGTGAATATGCATTTCTTTGAAAAGATGGTGTTCCAAATGTAGTTGAATCCTGGAATTCTAAAAGATGTATTACGGAACTACTTTGACATACCTCCCAAAATCGGATATTTGGCGACTTTTTTTTTTTTTTTTTCTCCCCAAGATGGATTTTCGCTAATACAAATAATTAATAACAAAAAACTTTAGAAAAAAAAAAAAACTCAAAAAATGGTACAAAATAGAAGAAAATACAAAATTTGGCAACAGCAACAACCTATAAACTGAAAAAATCTAATTTGGCAACACTAAAATAAGAAACAGCAACCCTAAAAACTCCGTGGGGGTATATCAAAGTAGTGCCTGTATTACTACTCATGAAAAATACTTGCAAAATTATGAGCAAGAAAAGATACGTACTTTGAATTTCAATGGAAATGCATTCAAATTTGAAATTATGTTACGACACTTCGTTGGATGAAATACTCTAGGGCCATTTTATGAGGTTCAAATTATTTTATTGAGAGGATTGATTTCCCTTGGAAACAGCCAATTTTTATTTCTACAGTAAAATAAATTTATTTTCTATAAAAGAAAAAGTTAAACTCATTGGTGTTCAAGTTCGAGCAGTAGTTTTGGATCATGGGTATTATACCAAGAACTTCCAACTTAGCCATTAACAATTTTCTTCTTTTATCCTTCAAAAAATTCAAGATATGGGTTTTAGTTGATATGCTTTATTATATCAAGCTATTGATATAATGAATTGCTCGATATAATGAGATTATGGTGAAAATGTGCTTTAGGTCCCCTACTTGGCGTGTTTTGAAAATCACCGATGCAAAGGCGAAAACTCTACAGCTATTTCAAAGTGAAATTTAATTACCGAGCTATGAAAAGGCTAAAACAAAAGAGTAATTAATGAGCATGCGTGAAAAAGCGCTTCTAATTCGCGAGTTGGCGAAGTAGGGGACCTAAAGCGCAATTTAACAGAGATTATTTCTAAACTATTTTTTAGATATTTTGATTTTACGTGATGTTTCTGTAATGTTTTTGAGATATTGGAAAAATATATCGGTGAAAAAAGAATTGTCATAAATAAGTCCTGACTTCTAACAATTAAAAGAAATGAAAGACAAAAAGTTATGCAGGTAAGGACTATTTTCAGAAACTACTGCCAATTCCATAATACTGGAAACATCAGAATGGTTGCATTCTTTTCAATGATAGATAATTTAATTGATATTATGAACTCACATCAATATCCCCTAGTAATAAGTTATTAAAAGCTGCTTTTAGAAAACAAAAATATTTTGATGCCCAAAAAGAAACCATAAACGTAATCAAGGTGGAAAAGTTTTCAATTTACATGCATTTGAAAAAAAATATCAATTTTGATTTATATTTTGACAAACTTATACAAAATGTGCTCGAAGCCTCTTCAGCCAAATTAGAGGTATTGGGAGATTTAATAATCATCCTTCTCCTTCTGTATTAATTATTCATTTGAAGAACGAACAAATTGCTCGCAAATAAATTTACCTAATTTATCGCTGAAAATAAATTTTTTAAAAAATAGAGCAGACATAAATGAAACGGGTGAAATATTAGACCATTGTAAAAGATCTTAAAGAAATTACTAATTTTTTTATTCTCAAAATGATGATTTAAATCTTGAATTCTTAATAAAAAATCCTTTACTTGGATTTGAAGTCCATCTTAGGAAAATGAACTTACTTCTTCTAATCCAAATTGATACATTTTCATTTGAAAAATCTATGGTTTTTGTGGCAGGCTATATTGATTATAAAATAACAAATAATTCACTTGCAATTATATCAACACAGTCGAGAAGCCTAATCATTCCAAGAAAATTACTTAAATTTCTCCAGGGAAACTTACTATTCCAAGAAAATTGGATAGAAACAATAAAATAAATTAACAAAATTTTTTTGTGAATTTCATAAAAATACATTTATAAAGGGAAAAGTACCATTACCAAACTAATAAATGAAATACATTTTCCTACGGTAAATTGAAAGGTAATTAAGCTTTTTCGTCGTTTGTGAACACTTATATACGAATTAGGCATTTAAATATATTAAAATACCTGATTGTTCTAAAGAAATGAATAGTTTTTTGTTGAACTTTATTGCGGCTGTAGTATCTCACAATAAAGTTCAACAAAAGACAAGAAATGGGTAAAAAGAAAATTAAATATTGATAACTATTTCTGTGGGTTTATTAAATAATAATAGCACAATTATTCATGAATAAGTTGACTTCTAATGGACGTCTAATAGACGTCCATTGCGGTCGACCTGTGAATATAGCCTTTCATTGACGTCTATTCATAATCCATGACATCAACTGGATATGGTGGACCTTTCGTGAACGTCTATTAGACTTGGTTGTGTGAGCAATATCTGAGAAGCATTTGTATATTTTCATTGTAAATAAAAAATCGGACTTAATCTACACGATGCCTGCCTACGTCATCAACAGCTACTTCCCGTGTCATTTTTGAGGAGCATTTGAACCAGCCTTTCTCTTTCCCTGTCTCGAATCGTACCCACCTCGTTTCACCACAGCAAGAGATGACAAATTATTGTAGGCATGGTAATAATGGATCGCTCTGCCACATCACTATAGCACAACAGATCTAGCCGGTTAAGCATCATTTAATGTCCACTTGTATAATTCGACATCGTTAGCAGCTGAGTGGAATATCCTCAAGATAACCATTCTTTTTCCTCTTTATCCATAAAATTGAATAATTTCCTAAACCTGCTTGTTCTCCCGATCTACTGCCAATAAAAATCGCGTGGTCCATGTTTGCACCACTATAGATCCGGATACACCATTCGCTGCAACATTATACCAACTTTGGCAATGTGAGGAAGCCCCGCATGGGTTGTCATCCCCAAGGATACATTAAAAGCCTCTGTGATTTCATGGGATAGTAGTTATATCCAACAATGGCGCCTACACTAACTATTTCATCATCCATATTGGGAAAGAGTACTTTAATCATTTGATCCTTGTGTAATATGTTATCTGCCAAATAAATGTTGGCATAGACATCTCTGGTCTTTTTTGGTGCTGCATTTTGTGTGATAAGCAGAAAATTTTGTTGACAAATGATTAGAACTCTAATACAGGTGGTCATCAAAATAAAGGAAGAATGTTTATTTATAAGCACTTTGCAAGCATTAAAATATATTAGTAACTATTTTTTTTTCATAAAAAAATGTATATACTCTTGTAGTATGTGGTACCGTTCTTGAAGTTCTTAGATTTTTCTAAAAAGCTTAAAATATGTCGGACTTCTCAGATTTTCAGAAGCCATATTTTATATGGGGAAAGCAGTAGGACATTACACCTGCAGTAGGACTAGTCTAATCATGGTTTGATGAATACTTGTCAGATGACAAAAACTGTCTACAGTGGAGTCACATTTACAAAACCTCGACGATTGATAAATAGAAGAAAGTAATACTGTTTGACGAATAATTTTTCACTTTTCCCTACAACAGGACGGTTGCATATCAGGAGACACCTGAAAAAAACATATGATCGTAATTGCTTCATTCCAACTGTCAAACATGATCTGTCCTGATATGGTTGGTTGGTTGGGTTTTATAGCGCAAGGTCCAAAGATGGACATGCTTGATATGGATATACGTGTAGAGGTTTTTTGCATGACCAATCATAACCCTGAAAGGAAGGATCACATGAAAGATGTACAGAAATTTTAGCTGACCAAAGAGTTCCATCCTAAGATGAACACCTTTTCCTGCTGGAAAAGGACATGATACATGCAACAGGACTGGTCTAATCATGGTTTGATAAATACAAGGATAAAATCATACATATTCCTTGTCGCGCAATCATCCGACCTGAACATAATTGAACTGCCAGGCTCTATTTTAAAGCTTTCAATACAGAATTGATATCCTTCACTGATATTTCTCCCAAAATTCTCACATTTCCATAAAGAATAGTACAATATTTCTTTAAACACCTCTGCAAATGATGCGAATTGTAATATATATCAAAGGTAGTCCTAAATCACATTAATAAAATTCTTCATAAATATAAGGTATCTTCTTTATTCTGATAATCACCTGTATATTTAATAACTAATAAAGCATGTATTAGCTGTATTTTGGTATAGTAATATAAAATAAGACTTAATTTTACTGTGGTACATTCTTAAGTAAATGTTGATAATCAGCATAACTATCTAAACAGTTATGCTGATAATCAACATTTGCCTTTGAAGATGAATAAAAGAAACCAACAAGGAGTAACAAACCAAAGTTAGCATAAATGCTATACTCATTTTAAAGGTTATTTTAAAAAATATTACATGTATAGACAAGAAAAATACACAAAAAAGAAACTAACATCAAGTTCATTCCCTCATTGCTATATGCCCCTTTGGTGACAAGACATATGTCCAGACAATAATCAAACTCATTCCATACCTTTTGAAGCAAATTAATGTGTTCATATTGTCTTCACATACTATAACTACTTTGCGCCTATACCTGAACAAAATTCTTTGTTTACTTGGTGGTTCTCTATAACTGTAATTCACAGCTATAACATACAAACTAGTATATTCAAGAACAACTTTTTTTCTTGCTTTTTCCAAATTTACGACTAGCCAATTTACCAAATTTACACTGCCCCAGCAGACTGGAAAAACAATGGACTCGTTCTTCCCAAGTATACACAATACAAATTTAATAAGTTTGTGTTTTTTTTTTTGCCCCACATATTTTCTATGTGTGTACAATTAACACTTTTGAATATATAGCTTTTTCAAAATGAATGAATCATTTATGCTAACTAAGCATTATCAAAACCGTTGTTCATTTTGGAATAGATAAAACTCGCATTAGTTCAACTAAATAATGAATTTGGATATTCTAATTAAATAAATTATTGATGATAAATGATAGAACAGTTCATTTACAAATAATAGACTGTAATTTTCATAAAATATTATACAAACTGCATTTCTATAAAATGAGACTAGTTTTCAAAGGAATCACTTTAAATGACAAATTAGACAAAAATTAGTTTTTATTAACTCAAATTAAAAAATACAGTTCTGTGAAAATTATGTGCGATACAGTTCTATGAATGACACTGATTTTAATATTTTTAAAGAAATTAAACTTAAGTAAACTTTAAAGTGGAGTATTTTACAAAATATTTATGATAAACCAAATGATAGTTAAGGTTATCTATTTAAGATAAAAAAAAAATTACTTAGTTTAAGTAATTAAGTTTTAGGATTTTAAATGCATTGAGAAGTTTTCATAACAATAGAAAGGGTTGTAGAGTATCTTGTTTTTTAATTGATACTATGTGAATAGTCACACATTGCAGAATAAAACAATTTAAAGAGTTCAAACATTAAAATTATCAATTATTTAAAATTCAGTATATAGAATCAGTAAAAATGTAATTGACAATATTCTACTGAAAAATATACAGTAAAATATTTATAATTGTCAAAAAAAATTTTTTTTGAGAAACGAATCTAGTTTAATTTTGCTTTTATTAATTACATAAATATTGTGCATATGTGTCAGTAACTATTTTTTCTTGCGATTAAAAAAATTTTGTGCTAGAATATCTCTTCCACAATGTGCTAAATATACATCAGTTAGAACTTAATCAGGAAACTTAACTTTATACCTTCTTGTAAAATATTTCAAAATTAAATAGCTATTAGCAATTTTTGCCAAAATTATTTAAATTAAAATATTTAGCAATGAAGTAATCCTTTCTCCCAAAAGAGTCCAGAAAGTAAGGAAAAAGAAAGAAATAATGAAAAATTCATAAATAAAAAGAGAAGGGAAATAGAATTTTAAAGCAAAATCAGGAATGAGTTAAGAAAGAAACATATTAAGCATCTTTATCCATATTTTGATCAAATTACTGTTTGATAAGAATTTGTGATTTAATTCAAATAATTAATGTAAAAATATGCTGAAATACAGGAATTATTCAGCACAAACTGTTAATTGTAATTATCTTATAAACAATAACTTGACAAAATAGAATAAAAGTTATTTAATATTTAATGTTTTTAAAAGTTTAAAACAGTGATCTTTTGTAAACAATAGTTGAATTTTTAATAATTTTAGAAGGTAAATTAAATGCATTTAAATTATTTGTTGCTTTTAAATATACATAAGATAAATGATGTATTTTTATGTAAAAAAATTAATATACATATATACATAAATTTAAGTTTGTATTATAAATTTAATGACCATAAACTATACAAAATCAGTGCAAAAAACACATGCAGTTCTTTCAACAGTTTTACATAACTATAAATTAATTTTAATAGTTGATTTGATGCTGATATTATACACTGGTTTTCATTAAGTCATTACATCACTATTTTTCGTCAGTAAATTTCAATAACTATCCCATTTAGAAGGATATTTCATGATTTAATTTAATCAAAATGTAGATTATTTAGCAATCAAAATTTACAATTATATAAGATGAAACAAAACTTTACTGTTAGTTCTAAAATAAAGTGCATAACCAGCAGAAACTTCTTAAGAAACTAATTTTTCAAATGTTTTAGAATTTTCTTATTAGTTTATATGATTTTAATTAAAAGTAACTAAGAATTTAAAGAAAATATAAGCCAAAGAAAGCGCAAGGTGAAAAATAAAAATTTAAAAATAAAATATGAGAGATATGTATGAAATGGTGCATTTGATTTTATTCTGTTCACTATTTTTTATCTCTAATTTAATATAATTTTACTTCTAAGAGAAAAAATATAGATAATAATTTCTCAGAAGTAAATTAAAAGATGAAAAGTCATTTACATACTCATAAATTAATATTTTCCAAATTTACAAAATGAAAATCATAATTAAATTCTTAATTGAACTTCTAAAATTTACCAAATGAATTTCACATTTTAAATTGCTATGTATATTTTGAAAAAGTAGTAAAGCAGAAGAAATCTATTTTGATGAAATATAACATGTTAATTATAATAAACTCAATTTTAGAGAATTTTCAAAAATGAACCAAAATATATAAATAAAAAATATAACAAGATTCATAATAAAATTTATTGAGATGTCAATTTAGATATAAAAAATATTATACCTTAAATCATAAATAAATGCAGTACACATCCACATACAAACTGAACATGAATTACATTTACTGTTTCCTAAATGCAATAACTTTTACCATTCATACAAAGAATAAAATTACAGTTTGATTACAATAGTATTAATTTGACTTTAGGATTTCGGAGAGGCACCCTATTATTTATAAAATGACAATTTCCTTTCAGAAATCTCATTCTTCAACAATTCAATTAATTCTGTTTACACACAAATGTCATTTCTTTCTTAATGCTCAAATTTGGCGCTTAAAGTTTAATGTTCACATTAAGAAAGAATGACAATATAACATTTAAAAATGATACCACGAATTCAATAATAAATATAAATGAATAGGATGAGAATGATTTTAAGGAAACTTTACACACAGATGCTCTTTTCCCAGCCATTCATAAAATTCATGACAGTTTTTTAAGTAGCGTTATGATCATATTAAAGTAGCGTAATGTCACCAATAATGAGCCTCGTGATGTGGCAATCTGACAACTCCCACACCACCGCCAAGGCGCCTATAGTTCATGCTTCCGCATAGTCTCCATTGGTTTTGTTCTGGATCATAGACTTCAATAGTCTTCAGGTAAGATGTACCATCAAATCCACCCACGGCATATAGTAATCCATTTACCACAGCCAAGCCAACCTAAGAAAATTATAACTTTTAAATATATAATCCAGTAAATATAAAATGTTGAATTAAATAAATTTTCTTATTTCATAAGTATTTTTTAGCAATTTTAAAAAATATTTTACTCCTTATTTTTTTATTAACGAGTATATTTAATTAGTTTTACACAGCCAAAATACAGAGAACTATGGAAAAACATCTTTTGCAACAAAAACATGAAAAGTAAAATGCAAAATTTTTATTATTATTTAACTTATTAATGATTACAATTTCCAAAAAAGTTATTTTTATGGAATTTCAAAAAAGTTATTTTTATGGAAATTGTAATCATTAATAAGTTAAACAGCTTTTTTGATGATACTCATTTTGGTATACATTTTTTGGATACTTATTGTGGTCAATATATATGTAAAACATATTAAATAGAAATAGCAGATAAATTTTAAAAAAATTAGGAGTTAAACAAATTTAAAATTACAAGATACAATATGAGAGATTTAACAGAATAAATTAATTTCAATTGAAGACATTTTCATTTTTTTTTTTTTTTTTTTTTTTTTTTTTAATCTTGAATATGATACAGTTTTCTTTGCATTACTTTTCTCAGAAGCATTTTCATGATAATTTTTGCTCAAAAATATTTTTTTAAATCCTTAGTAATCACTTCAGAACATATTGCATTGCCAGTATCAATGTGGTTAGAACAATAATTTTATGATGAAAACTATACATCTAATTTCTATTGTTATTACTTTGCCAGTCTAGAAATCAGGTTCCTCACGGTTTTACAATTCAATTACATTTTGATATAATTTTTATGGATATAAATCCTGCATTTCTAAAGACATTTGTTTTTTTCGGATACAAAATTTCAACTGCTGTGTGTATTACATTATATAGCACACTATAATTTTAATATTTTCAACCAACGATTTTGACTAATTGATTTTTATAGCAATTTTTAAAGTTTCAAATAACACAGTGATTCAGGGATTGATGTAGCATTAGACAAGTACAGAAAAACTTCAATTGTTTATCATTTTCTGAAAAATTGCAGGAAGGATAATTTACAAAAGAAGCAACCTTTATTTTCTAATGTAAAAACTAAACTGGATGGTCATTTTATAAATATGCTTTTCCAAATTACTGACACAGTCAATGCATTTAAAATGGTTTCATAATAAAGGGAAAAAATTGAAGCTTTGAAAAAAACTTGGGTTTTTGTTTTTCTTGATCATAAGGAGTTGTAATTTATTATTCTTATTAAAATTAGTAAGTTAGTGATTCATTTATCTTGAGTCTTACCTTCATTTTACACATTTTTCTCATGTGCTAGTATGTATCATAATACAGATAAAAATTTAGCAATAACGATGTTCATGTAAACATCACTTGCAATTTGAGTTAGAGCCACATTTTTTATCAATGTGATTCTTCCTTCAAATATGGCTTCTATACTAAAACAGCCTTTTTCCATATTTACAATACTTAAAATAACGTAAATAAATGATCATACAAAAATAAAAAATAGGGGAGATAAATTTGTAACAAATTATAATAGTTAAAGTAAAGATTAACTATTTTTATAATATTGTCAATCTATAAAATTGTAATTGCAAACACCATAAATGAAATGAATTGTAAATTAAAAGAAAAATTTAACAAGTACATTTGTAGTCAATTTAGATTTTTTCCAACTAATCTCAGCATATATTGAGTGTTATTTCAATATTGTATATATTTCTGAATAAATAATTTATAAGAGAATGTTTTTAGTCCTTATTTTATTATTGTAAGAGTACGACCAATATACAAATACTTAATAGCAAACTTTGAACTTATAAGTAAATATTAATTTTTGTTTGTTAGTTGTAGATGGGCTTTTCATTTTGACAAAAGTTGTTTAAATGTTGAGTTTATTTCATTCATGTGATTTTGATAATTATATTAAAATATTTTAATAACTTTCACATTAAACTTTTCAATTTAAATAAAAACTTGTAACATAAAAATTCATAAATTATTCCAGTAGTATTTAAGGATTATTCCATCATAAAAAGAAATAATACACACATAAAATTGCTAATGAAAAAAATAATAATGTTTCAATTGGCACATAGTCAAATAGTTTGTTTCAATTATAATATGGAAAAAAGAAACTTTTTTTGTTTTTGGAAAAATAAATAAGTAGCACATTTATTTTGTTACCAGGCATCAAAATTTCTCCTTTAAAAATATAGATACATTGTGATCAAATTTACAGTTTACACTTAAAATAATGTATTCTGACAGGAATTAAACTATTGTTGTATTATTATTATATTAACAGTAATATTAAAACTGAACTACATAATTCATATGAAATTTTACAGTATGTTTACTTATCTGATCATAACCAGAAACAAAGCTTTCGAATCCAATTTTTAAATACACAACTTCACCATAACTATTGACAAGAGTCTAAAATTTTAATAGAATTCAAGTAAATGCCAATTTAACCACCAGAAATGCAGGATGTTGAATTGAGAAATTATAAAAATTTCATAATTATTAAACGAAAATTTTTTTTTATATTTTCATTCCATGTGTGATACTTAAAAAAATTACTTTCATTATTTTCTTTTAGAAAAATGTCTTTTAAGAGACCAGTTTCTTCATATTGTCAAAAAGTATCTTTATATTAAACAATAAAATTAGCAAAGATTAAAATATAAATTAAACTAAAGTTCCAGCAGCTTTTAAAGCTGCATTCATTATTACATATACCCTGCTTAATATTTAACTACTGATACACCATTTATCCATGAAACTAAGTGACATAGCAATTGCAATTACACCAATTCAAAAAATACACAAAATTATGAAAAAAGGGAACAAATCTAAAAAGTATGTATTTGAATAATTTATACACACAATAGGTAACAAATGTACATACATTATTATAACAGGAATAATAAAATTATTCATTTCTATACATCTAATTTATTTAGAAAAGCATGAAAAATTATTTTTCTTTATTAAAAATTGAATATTTTTTCTTTAAATTGGGGTATTATAGATTAATTGTTCACTACTTATTTTGTTTATTGCCCCACTATTCCTTTTAACACTGAGAACAATTAGGCCAGAACCAACAATGTAAAGTGGATTCTAAATCACATCTAAGTCTAAGGTGGGATTTGATATCATGTACTATTAAATGATTATGAACCAAAGACCAGAACAATTCAGCTGTAAGTCTCACAAACTATTTTCAGATAATTGGGAAGTTATTGCCCCACTGTACAATTTATTGTTATAGCATATGTCATAATAACCAATTTATTTCCAGCAAAATATGTATAAACCGTATATTTACATTTGAAATAATTATAACACAAATTATTTTTAGTAATATGTAACATAAAAATAATAAGTAATGAAAAAATAATATTATCGAAAAGTATCTAAGTATTATTTTTAATTCTGTACCTGATATGTTTTCATATTTCATGTTTTCACAAGCCCCAATTTATATAAATGTACATAAAGTTACAAATATTCAATTTAAGAAAACTATGGTTAAATTGAATTAAAAAAGTAAAATATCATGCAGAATAATAACTTACTCCTGATCTTCTTGACGTCATTGCTACAATAGGTTGCCACTGATTTGTTTGAGGGTTGTATCTTTCAGCACTACTTAACTCTGTGGTATCATCTCTTCCACCAACAGCATAGATAGTATTGTTGTATATAGCACATCCCAAATGCTTTCTTCTTGTTCCCATAGAGGCTACTGAGCTCCACCGATTGGTTCTTGGATCAAATCGCTCAACTGTCAGAAAAATGATTTCCATTTATAATTTAAACCAGTGGATATTATATGACATGTTTATAAAGAATAAAATCAAATTAAAAATGTATAATAAATAGAATAATTTCAATAAAGAAGAATTTCTTTAAATTAATTAGAAAAGTACTGCTTAAAATGAAATTTTTGAATAGAATTTAAAATAGTAATAGTTACAAGAAATAGAAACACACCTGAATTAAGAGGAGATGAACCATCGGATCCACCAACAGCATATAAGTAGCCACCTAAAACTGCAACTGCAACCCCTAATCGCTTTGTGCTCATTGGAGCAACTTTGGTCCATCGATTTGTTTGTGGGTCATATCTAAATATCAATGTATTTTTTAAATATTTGGGTTCTTAATAATTGTTCAGCAATTTGCATTCAATTCTGAAATTTTGGCAAAAGATATTCTTCTTAATTATTTTTATTGATATGATCGTAACAAAAAATACACATTGAAAGGAAAAGAACAAAACTTTTTGTCAGTAAGCTTAAAAATTATTGATCAAGAATTTCAAGTATTTTTTCATGCTAATACATTAATGGAGATATTTCTATATCATGATTTATTAAATCATTCAATTTAAGTGCTTTCAAACCTGCATAGAGATTAATTTAAAGTATATACTTTTTGCAAAAGACATGGTATATGTGTAAAATCGTGCCAACCAGAAAATAAACTATTAAACAGGAATTTTACCCAACCATTTAAATGCATCTGGTCTGCAATAAAATGTTATTCTTTATAGAGTTCCTATTTACATAGTTTTCTGTTGTTAAAATATTTGACAATAAGCAACTTTTATGTTTAGTTATTTTGAAATAAACTGGCACAAGCAACCATATAATTTAAAATATTAATTTTAAAATTCTTTTATATAAATTAACTTTTTTGATTGATTATCATTAAACAGCACTGGGAAATAAACTGAAGTATTTAGTACCAATTTGTATGGAATTTGAGCCACATTTACTGGTATACATAGTTTTTGGCATGTAAAACATACCTTTTAAACAGTATGTTGTACTAAAAAATTTTATTGTCTGAATATTTTGAATATTTAAACAAATAAAACTTTAATTTAAAAATTCTCTTTAAGAGAATTACAAGTTTAAGTTGTTTAAATATTCAAAATATATTCTTGATAATATATTTAATAACAAGCATTTACATTTCATTGTATTTTATTCTGTTGGTCTTCATGTATTTAAATTAATAAAAAAATGTAACTTAAGATAATCTTTTAAATAGTTTAGAAAAAATGTTCACTAAAATTCATTAAAATTTAGGAAACCTGCAAACAGAATTTAAATGTTATTTTTAAAAAATATATTATAATTCTGAGTTTGTTCTTTACAATAATAACATTTTTTAATTATATTGCTGTAAACAATATTTTTGCGATTAATGTTGCTTTTTGGATTTTAGAATCAAATTTGACAAATAATAACCATACATGGTTAATTCTTCATTTCTTTCTAGGAAATCTTACACTATAATCTCATTAACAATAGTAAAATCATTATTCAACAACAACAAAGTAATCATCAACAATGGTAAAGTATAAAATACACCTAAACTTTACAGACATCCAAATGATTTTTATTTAAAAAAATCAAATTATTTAAGTCAAAATTTTGGAATGAAAATATATATTTATAAAAATCTTGGTGTTATTTGCTACTGAATGGTATTAATTTTAAATAATAATTAAAATTACAGTTAAACTCATTAATTTAACTGTACATAATTTTTGTACCAGGATAAGTTCCAATCTTAATATTTACAAAAAGCAATGAAGATGAAGTAGTTAATAATCTGATATAATAACAAAATTTAAAAAAGTCCTATTATATAATATCTTTATCCATTTAAAAAAACTCTCGGATGAGAAAGATTTCTTTAAATATTTAGCAACTGAGATCAGCAAATAGGCTCATCCTATTATTATCAAATTAATTGAATGAAAAACACTTAATATTATATACACAAAACAGTCAAATAAAATTTGTTTATTTTAATTTAAAACAATTTATAAACACAGTTTTGTATAATTAAGATAAAAATCAAAATGAAGTAACAAATGCCTATTCACTTTCATAGCATAATTATACCTCTAAATGTGATATTCTAGTAATTAACACACATATATGTATTATACCTCTCAACAAAATTAAGGCAAGAAACGCCATCTTGGCCACCAACTGCATATAAATAACCATCCAGAACAGCCACACCAACACTTGTACGGCATGAACTAGTAGGTGCAACATCACAGCTCCATTGGTTTGTTTGAGGATCATATCTATAGAAAGGGAAAACACAATTATTGCTTACAATTAAACTAATACATAAATTATTTTAAAAATAAAAACAATATAGAACATATTTTAATGCATTTATAAGCCTTACTGAGAATTATAAAAATAATACCTCTCAATGCTATTTAAGTATGATTGTCCATCATGACCACCAACAGCATAAAGGAGGTCATTTAAAACAGCAACTCCAACACCACACCTCCGTTTACTCATAGGTGCAGCCATTCTCCACTCATTGGATTGAGGATCATACCTCTCTACACTAGCAATAGCATCTCCACTACACCAACCACCAACTACAATGATAAAATCAGAGTCACTGATTATATTGCTCTATTTGTTTAAAAGCTTCAACAATCACTATTATAATTCACATAATTTAAAATTTAAACATTAATTGTACACACTTTACTTTGAAGTCAATGATAAAGAGCATACTGCAAAAGAGTCTATTAGCAAAGAAATAAAAATCAATAAGCATTATGTCCAATATACAATCTAAATCATTTAAATAATTTACATTCAATAAGTAAAAAGGACATGTATTACAGAAAAACATCAACAAGTATTGTCACATTTATATTAACAATACTGTTAGCTATTTCACATTTTAACATTCCAACAGTAGCAGGGAAGCACAAAATCTTCAACACTGCAGATACATAAAAATTGATTTTAGAGATTTTGTGGCTTAATATGAGTGATTATTAATAACTAGAAATTTTTACTATACTGGAGATTTATTACACTTCAATAAATCATTATACATAAGATTTTCCAGATTCAGACAGATTGCAATGAGTATTTATAAAGACGAATAGTTAATATTAAACAAAGCCAAGTGCCCAGAAAAACTATTTGGCTCAAGTCATCTTTTAGCAAAAATTCTCATTGTTGGTTTTCAATACACTGGCCTCAAGTCACTAGCTTTAACATACAGTTTAAGTACTGCTCACTTCCAATAATTTAATATTAGCTGATGCCAACACCAGGAAAGTAAGTATTTCTGAAAAACAGTCACTTAGTGCTAAAATCATAAACTTTACGAAAAAACAACAAAATGCAAATTTTGCTTAAAGCAGAATAAGAAAATTTAAATTTTCTCCATTGTGACTTATAAAGAAAAAAACAAATTCATGCTTCATTTTTGAATTAATGTAGCAGTCTAAATTATTTCTGCTTTTAGAAACTGCTGAACAACTAGAGGTAGACTATATATAAATTTTTAAATATGAAAAGTGGTATTAAATTTAAGTAATATTCAATATGACTAACAATTAGTTTTGCTTTTTTATGTCATTAAAAATTATTAATTTAATTTGGATGAAATTATCACACAAAATGTTATTTTAAGATATGCTAATTAATTGAAGTTTGCAAATTTAAGTTATTTCCAATTAATAGAAAAAGAAAAGCAAAAAAAGTTAATTAAAAATTTGCCGCTTAGATTTTAACACAAATATATAAAACAAAAAAAAATTCTTATGCAACATAAAATGGGATAAATTATGCAGAAACCTTCAAAATTAAGAAGTTTTTATTAACAATGCAGCATAGCCAATTTCATTTCATTTACATTCTGAAAAATACAATAGACAGTAATGAAATTGCATTGTTAAATGAACAAAAACCAAATTTTTTAAAAAAAATAAACTGTACCTGCAAACAAGACTTCTCCTCTACGAACTGGCTTTCTTGGTCTAGTACGAGGACCTTGCATTAGAGGTCTTTCTTGAGGTAAAAGCAAATAATTCTTTGCTTCATCTACCAAGTCTCTACATGCTTCATCACTTTTTATTAAAAGATCAGAACCAACAGTTCCCACAAGGAATTTTGGACTGAGAAGAGGTAATCTAACATGCTGCAGAACCTAAAGAAAATAATGTTTAATAAAGTAAATATTAAAAACTCTTTCAGTTTTTTCTAAAAATAAAAGGTTTATCAAATACATGAATTGAAAAAAAATATGCTCAATTTTAAAAGATGAGAAAATCATAAAATAAAATATAGCATTCTAATTTAACTAATCATAAAATCCTAGCATTAATTAACTCAAGTCATAAGTTTATATTAATTGCAAATGCATTAGAAAATTATAACTTACAACAATTAAAAACTTAAAACTTTCAACTACTCAGTTCATTACTTCTTAAAAAACTTGTAAGCATAAAATTTGTGAGAAAATTTAAAACATATATATAAATTTTATAAATATAAGTAAAAAAAATGAACATTTTTTAAATAATATACATTGTGCTTTAGAAGATTGAAAGGTTCCCCCCCCTTCAACCATTATTTTCTGTAAACAAGGACTAACTAGACCAAGATTTACAGTTTAAGGTGGATTCCAAACCACTACAAACATGTAAACCCAAGATGGAATTTGAACTCAAATATTTGAACTGAATGCAAGAGTGCCGACCTTTCGACTATCAGTTCAACTGCTTGGTTTGACTCGATTGTCCTTTTTGTACATGAAAACTAATTAAGATCAAGAACAATACTTTAAAGTGAGTTTCAAATTATTATAAGCATTTACACCCAAAGTGGGAATGAAACCCATCAACTATTGAGCTGAATGCTACAGTGCTAACCATTAGCAACCAGCTTGACAAAGGAGAGTGAAGGCAGTAAACATTTGTTTATTTTAAATGACAGAAGTCTAAATAAGTACATGGCACTGAAATTTCAAATGCGCCTGCACTTATTTAGCATTGTGCTTAATTTCAGATTATAAATAAATTGTAATTCATTATTTTAATAAATAAATGAATGGAAAATACATATTACTTTTTAAAAAGAACAATTAAAATATTTTAAAGAGAAATCAATGACATTAAATAAAACACTAGCAGATTAGAATAAAGTTTACACTCAATTTGTTTTGTAAAAAGACCAGAGAAAACAACAGATAAAACAGAGCAATTTATCATATTGTGATCTTAAACATTATTTTAAGAAATTTGAAAAATCCAAACACGTAACTGAAATGCTTTTCATCCGAATTTTTCTTTGAAAATTTTGTTCTACTGTATTCAGCACTTGTGAATCGAAAACCTTGTCTTTTCTAATGGAAGTTATGGATGGAATAAACAATGATAATACTTTATTAGATGATGAACTACATTCTGATACAGATATTTCTTCTAATTATTTATTTTTCAAATGACTCATACAGTGAGCTCAGCTCTGATGAGTTCTGCAAGAATTTTCACTAATATTGATGTGAAAAATCCACCTGTTCCATGTCCTCGATTTAAATTTGCAGGTATTCCTTCAGCGGACATGCAATATGATGATACTTCCGATGTTCAACAATTTTATGAAACATTCATTGATTATTCTCTCATGAGTAAAATTGTGGAAAAAACAAATACATATGCTTGAGAAAAGCAAACATTTAAGGGTTTTTGTGTTCCAAAATTGTAAAATAAAAGATGTTGTAAAAGCATTAAAAGTGAAAAAGAAATTATAAATTTCTTATCATTCTTATTCTATTATGTATGGTACTTAATTATATGTAATAAAAAATTTGTCTTTTTTGGAAGAATTTTCGTTAAAAAATTGACCTTGGGGTTAATAAAAAAAATCAAAATTAAATTATCATGAAAAACAATTTTTTTACAAAAAAGAAATTAATTTCCTATTGTGTACAAAAGAAATTTAACACGAAATTCATTTTCATTTCATATAATAATAGTTTTAATTGCTTAAATAACTGAAACTTCACTGCATCTCATTTATTCAAAAATTAATCAGTAATATTTTCAATAATGGAATCAGCAAAGTATATCATATAAATACAAGGGAAAAAATACCATCAAATCAAGACTACTTTATTTCTCATTTATCCATATTACTATTCTAGTCATTAAATTTCAATTTCTTAAAGATGTATTTGTGCCATCAAGTCCAACTTATACATTTTAAGTGAATTTTGATAAACGTGGCAAGTTTCCCAAGAGTAAAAAAAGTCAATTGAATTCACAATACATTTAAAAATAGCTTTAATGTTATTATAAGTTTATAAAGTTAGAAATTTATGATAATGTTAAAATTTTTTTGGAAATTGTAACTTTTCCCTATTATTGAAAGAATATTAACTACAAAAGTGTAGTTGACTTGAATATATTATTTGAAAAATTGTTAAGATGCTAAAGTTTTACATGCAAAAAATAAAACAGATGATAACCATCAACTTTTACTTTATACATAACAATTAAAAAAAATTTTTTTTCCTATTTTTTTGCAGTGTAAAATATGATAGATTAAATTTACCAATGATTTAACATGAATTTTAAAAATTAAGATTTAACAAACTAATAATTAAGAATCAAAATAAATCTGAAAAAAAAAATCGTATACTATGTAATGAATTGATCATACTTGAGGTAAATGCTGTCTTCTTTCAGTGATATTATATTTAACCCAAGACATAACAGCATTGAATACTTGTTCTTCACTTCGAACATTTAATTCATCACTTGATATTATGTCAATCAACTGATTCACTGGAAGTAGGAGAAACTCTTCACTTTCCATGACCTACATGAAAAAATAACTATAATTACACTTTCAAAATTTAACAGACAAAAAATTAATAGAACGTAACTAAAGCAATACCTCCTGAAAATTGTGTTGCGTAAATTTATCAGCAATACGAAGAAGTTCTCTGCATGAATGTGTGTCAGCAAAAGCTCTTATGCCCAAGCAATTGGATGGATCAAGTTGCCGTTTAAGAAACTCGCAGCACACTTCTTGTATCTCAGCCATTTGTAGCAGACATGCAGCAGGTAATAAAACTTGCACATTGTTTTCTTCAACAATGATATGAGAAGTATATGCAAAGTCTATAAGTAATTCCATTGCATGCTCATCAATATCTCTGATTGTCACCTAAGAAAAAAAAAATTCAATGTTTGTAATTAAAAATCATTTTAAAAAAAGCTTGAAAATCAGTTAAACTAAGTTACAAAAAATGATCAAGAGAATGATAAAGGAGAATAACTGAAATAATTTGTTAATTTTTTCAGCTCCTAAAATCAAAATTTGCAAATATTTCCACGATTTTAAATGTATATTTCTTCAATAAAAAAAATAACAGCTATTACTTAAGATATTTATATAAATTAAAAAAAAAACCTTGAAATACAAAAAGAATGCAATACCTCTGTCTGCCTGCTCTCTGCTAATTCACCAGTAAACATAGCATGGAAATAAGGAGAACATGCTGACAATATTACACGATGAGCAAATATTCTCCGTGTCCCTACTATCAGTACAACATCACACAGTTCCCTATGCTTCCTCAGCAAGTTAATGGCTTCTAGAGTATGGCGAGGATGTTTATCAGATGTGTACTCTAGCCGAGCTGGAGATGGCGGACATTCCAAATCTGAATGTAAAATTTCACCCATCTTGTTGGTGACGTTCACAGAACTATTTAAAATCAATCACAAAATTATATTACATAAATAATTCAGTTACATCAAACATGATCCATTAAGACAATTAAACAATTGTCAGCAAATTCTTTTTCCATACAAAAACATTAAACTCTATAAATTTTGGAAGGAAAAAAATCTTAATTTACTTAAAATAAATTTACAAAATTTCTACCATTTTGATGGTATTTCAATTAAAAATTCTAAGCATATTTTTTTGCATCATTCTATTGTTAAATGTTTCTAAAATAAACTGTATAACAAATTTCTAAATAGTATTAACAATTTTACTCTAGAAATTGTTAATAGTAGCATGTAGTTTTTAATTAAGATAAAGTTAGCAACAAACATTAAATTAAACTTAAGGAAATGATTATTTTTGTAGTATTCAAATAAATTCCATAATAAAATTAGACAGTACAATAACTGTTGATAAAATATTTAAAATAAAGTTACAAAATTATTGAATTTTATTTTATAAATATGGAATATATGTCCAAAGAAATATGTTATCTCTTCAAGATTTTAAATATTACTAAAATCTTATTAAATTCTAAATTATTAAAAAAAAACTTGGAAGAAATAGATTATAAAAAATCTAGACAATCCATATATTAGATAGAAATAATTTATTAATAAACTGAAATAACTAATATGTAAGCTTAAAATATTCTGTTATTTAAAATTTTATTAATATATATAAAGCAAACTAATTGACTAAGTGGTCTGTAGATAAAACACGATGATATGCTTATTAACAAAAAAGTATAGTCTTACCTATTATTGTACTAAGTAAAAAATTTATTCCATAAGTTATGCAACAATTTTCAATAAATTTCCCAAACCATGTGAAAATTTTAATTCACATGGTTTTGGAAGTCCTTAAAAATTAAATTGATATAACTATCAAAGAATTATTTATTTTGATATTACTCATGTTTCTGCAAATGAAATCCTCCATGATTTTTTGGTAAATTTCACTACTCAGTTTATTCTTTCAATTGAATTAATCCAAATATATTGAAATAAAAGAAAAACTTTTTAAGCAATTTTATAGTAAACATTATTACAAACTTGATTACTCCATATCTTTTAAACCATATCCATAAACCATATCTTTTAAAACTCATTTTCTCATATAAACTCAACTAATAGATTAAATTTAAAATATAACCCTTCAAATAGATTTAATATTTAGTAATCCGTTTTAGTATAAATATTTTTTCTTTGAAAATGATATACAAGGGCAACTATTTTATGTGAAAAAACTATAATTATAAATTGAATACATAAATCAAATTAATCTATTCAATTATTAAAAATGATAAAAAAAAAATCATAAATTTAAGTTTATAAATTTATTTAAGCAATAAAAAGTAAATAAAATTACATTTTTCAAGAATTAACTTATTAAAAGAAACATAATTTTTGTAATAAATCTTGCATGGATGCACAAATAAATGGAAATATAATTAATGTTGGAACTATTGAAATAAAAGTATGCTATTAAAGTAATTATTTATAAGTTTTTTTAAGCATGCAATTATTAATGAGAAAAAATATCGAACGGCAATTTTAAATAAAACTTTTAGAAATTATGAAAGTTTTAGTGAATATTGCAATTAGCATTTGATAGGAGATGTTACAATTAAAACATTCACAAGCTGTTTAAATACTGAATGAACTTTCAAAGAATTATTTTTAAAACGACACTGAAACAGAAACTCCAACAAGTCATTACTTATACTGACTTGAAGTAGTAATTTCTGTGCCCTGGCCAGCGGACCGGATTATAAAATGAAAGCATTATAAGACAATCTGTTGAAGCATTACAGCATATATAACCCCTACAAAAGAATAAAATAAAAAATAATTGTTTACCATACTTTGCCTAGTAACATACCTTGATTTTTGCTTGATTTTAATCGGCATAAGTCTCCTAAAATGAAATGAGTTTCTAAGAACAGGGCTTTCAATAAAATGCATTACTTAATTGAGGATATAACTTAATTACACCCTGTTGTATAGTATAACTGCACTGAGACAGAAACACTTATATTTACAATAATCCATATTCTCTAGTACACAAGAACATCTGATATGTCCAAATGTAGCAACTTTTCTTAGAGTAAAGTTGATAACAAAATTTATACAAAAACTAATATCTAATACAGAAAAATGCAGGTGATAATATTTTCTATAAATAATTCTCAATCATTCAATAAATAAAAACATACATAAAAAGTAATTAAAAATTTACTTTCCAGACAAATTTCAAAAATACATTGAAATGCTTTACAAAATTAAAGACATCTTAAATGTGAAGCATTTAACATACATTACCAATAAAAATTGATGACACTTTCGAATAACTACAATTAACGATGATTCTTACATCAAGAAAAATTTGTGCATTGTTTTGCTGAACAATAAAAAGTTAAAAGAAAAACTGGTACACATTTTATAAAATGACTAGAGTATATTTATTGGACTATAACTAGTTTTCAATCTTCGTTTCATGAAACAATTAAACATTATTCATATTTAGTCAAAACTATCTTTTTTTAATATTTATACAATCATAAATTAATAGCTTGAAACTAATTGATACATTTGTGTTTTATTTTTTGCTTTATGATTACTTATTGCAAACAAAAGCTAATCAGATCTAGAACTAGATTTAATGTAGACTCCAAAATATTACAGGCATCCACGCCTCTAAAGCAATAATTGAACACATGAATTGAAGATCAGGAAGCTAATCATTTATCAGCTAGTTTGAATAAACAGTAGAACAGTAGGAAATTGCAATATAATGAAATTTTTTTAAGTTAGACCTTCTAAACAATAATATTATCTCCAAATTATAGTTAGAGAAATTCAGCTTTTTATAATTTTTCTCTTGTCATTGTAAATCAATGATTGATAACAACTAACATATTTATATTTATTAGGAGTAATAAATGATATGCTATAATCTCAAATTTGTGATTATAATGAATTAGGTATATATTACACATATAACTGAACAAAATTTACTACCACAGTCACGTTACATCATAATTTCCAACGAAAAAAATTAAATAGTTTTTAATGATGGTTGTAAATTCATGCAAATTAAAAATTAATATAATGTCCAATAATTAATCTTGGGTAAAAAATTGAAATACAAAATTTTTTTAAATGAAATTTTTCCTTTTTTCCTACAGCAACTGTAAGTTAAGTATATTGCATTTAGTTAACATTTAACAAAGTATAAATCAAAGGATTAACAAAGAAATAAATTATAATATAAAAAAGACATCGTTCTTTTAGTCATAAATTAATATTATATAATTATCCAGTAGTAATTAATATTAAAATGTTTTTATATTAATAACATATTGTCATACTTCAGAAATTTTTTATCAAACAATTGGATTTTATAATTCAGTAACAGACAGAAAATAGTAAAAAATAAAAAAAAAATTACTATTAAGCATAAACAGAAATCAAATTATTCAGGGAAGAAAAAAAAAAAAAAAAATACAGAAGTGATACATTTGCATAAAAAAGGAAAAAAGACAAATTAACTTAAAATAGAAAAAACTTATATAAAATTAAAATACAGAAATGTAGAAAATTTATGTATTGTAAATAATAAATTTTGTAATTTTCAGATTATGTATACCTTTATAATGAATTATGAATAATCTTTTCTTCAAATTTGGCACCACACTCATCATTACCAAACATTATTACTATAAAGAGAAAAAAAGCAATATTATAAAAGTAAAAAAATCTGACTATACTAAACAATTAACAAAAGACAAGAGGTTATCAATTCTTAAATTTAAAAATAACATGAAAGAAAACATTATGATTAGTAGGAAATGTTGGAAAATGTTAAAGAAAAAGTGAGAAAGCCTTCTAATTACAAAAAATTGATTTTATGTTTTCAAAACTCAGAATTTTTCTAAATTATCCAATGAGTTAAATTGTCCACTATTGTAGCACTACAATAGTACTTTGATAATTATTACATTTCAGAATAAAATCTCCAATTGTGATTTTAAAAAGTTAGCTTGACAATAAACATAAAGCAATAATTTTACCAAGAAAAATATTAGATAAATTCTTGCAACAATAACAATAAATACACAAATGGAAATTATTAAATAAATGATAGATATTAATATTTTCTTATTTTTGCTGGTAATTCTAAGAAACATTTAATATTAAAAAATAATTTATTTTCCTATTATATAACAATTTATTCTTAAAAATTATTGGTAAAAAAATAGCAAAAGATACAAAGACACATTTCAGTTATCTTACATGCTGGTTATAATAAAACTATTAATCCAAAAGATAAATAAATAAAATTATTAGAAATAAAATATGTTAATTTCACCCTTACCTTAATGCAATACCAGCATTTAATGTATAATTCATTTAAAAATAAAAATCCCCTAAAGAAGCATCTAAGAAAACTGAAATTAAAATAATAATAAAATAAAATGTATTTTCAATTAGTTCAGAAAATATCTAATTCTACATCTATAAATTATAAACTAAAAATAACAAATTTTGCAAAGTTATTTTTTAGTTAAGATATGACTAGATTAAGTATATGTACTGTCTATGGCATAATGAATAGAGTAATCAAAAATATCTTTAATGAAAGAATTACGTCATTAAAATGGTAATATATTCCAAACATAAAACTATCATTTATTACATCACATTCACATTGGTTACTCATGAACTTGAATGGTTCTAAAAAAAAATTAAGTCAAGAGCTTCATATTTGATGCACATTCAATCAAAATAAAAGTTAAACTATCTGTAAACTAAGCGAAAACTTTTTAAAACTAAGAAAATTTAAACCAAACTTATTTAGATGTACAATATATGTACATAATCAATTTACTTTTTTCTCAGATAATACTTGGTTTAATAATTTAAAATAGAACTTCGTTCAATATTAACATTTTATTCAAGTTATAAGAACAATAAAAATACTATAAGATAATCAGCTCAATATTCTTGAAACGATTAAAATATAAAAAAATTTATCTCTCAGAAATTATTCTTTCAAATCTCATATGCTTAAATTTTTTATGTTTAGAGAAAATCACTTAGTGTATACAATTGATGGAACATGTCCACAAATAAAAATTATATGATGTTAGACAAATGTTTTCATCATATTTGAATGAAGCCATTTTTGCTAGCAAATATATTATACAGAATTTAAAAATATACTAAGATACAATTCTGATATAGCAGTTTACTATAACTCAGGTAAAAGAAAATTACCAACAAAGCATTTACTTGTGTAGAAGTTCCATAAGAAATATAAGTATTTTGCCCTTATGGCTCAACAAATTTAACTCAAAAAGGTAAATTTACTTTATAAGGATTTCAGTGTTTATAACAACAAATTTTAAAGATACAAGGTAATTGATAAAAACTAAGGAAAAATCCTCTAAAGAAGCAAAACTCAAATTTCATTGACCAAACAAGAATAATGAATAAACAGAAACATGCTGAATACAAAGAGTAAAACTATTAGGAGTATATTGTAATGTTATGTACAGAGATACTGGAATTAAAATCGCAGAAACTTGATATTAAAGCAATGAAAGTAGCTGATCTAACCTAATAAATTTTTAATTATAATTTAGACTTCTAAATGTATGTTAATCTGTCAAATACAGACAGAAGCACTTTGTGTACACAGCTGTGTCTCCTATGAAAAATAATGGAAAGATCTTTTTATAGTGTGTGAACATTACCTTTATTTGTCTACAGGCTGCTCATATACAAAGGATGAAATTGAAAACAATACTCCCACTCATCTTTTTTAAGATAGTTACAAAACTTCTTTTCCATTTGAATATATATATTCTAATGAGAGCTAAGATTTACAATGGATACTTCAAGCTATAATAAATATTCACATCTGAGGTGAGAAATAAATCCATAAATCAAAGTGATAGTTATAGCTGCCTGTTTGGAACTCTTTTTCTGGGAGAATATTGAATACTCAAAAAAATAAGTTTTATTCATACAGTTTGCTATATTCAGACTTTATTATATAAGCATAACAATAAAATTTAACATCTAATAAAAAGTTCTCAATTTTTTATCAAATTTCATCAAATTGTTGTGGGATTTTTTAGTAACATAATCTATGCTCATTTTTATTCCATGCACACTGCATTAATTTAAAGATTTTTAACAACAGAATAGAAGACTTTTCTCAAAATTTATGCATGATATTTTAGTCAATTCCATATGGAAAACAAGCAAACTTTAATCTGACAATCAATCATGACATAACTGCTAAATGATAAAAAAAAGTTAAAAGATTGATTCATAATCATTTTCCCCCTTATTTTTAATTTTGAAATATTTCATTGATGATCAATTTATTTAGAAAGCTACAAATCAGCTGCTGAATATTCAATATTAAAACCAAATGAATGTTTATTGTTCACCAAAATTACTTTTTGTTACTTAACTATTTTATATTTTATTAGTTAAATTGTCACTAAGCTTCTTCGAGCTATAACTGTTAACATAACAAATTTAGTAATTACACATTTATATACAACATATCAATTTTATTGACACACACATAAGATTTTAAATGTGAAAATGGTTTCAGACTAACAAACAGATTATATTTGTATTATGGTGATTTCAAGACATTACTATAGCTACTTTTTAGAAATGGGCAAATTTTTTAAAAAAATAACTAATTGCAATGAAAACTTGAAAGAATGATTTCAATTTGACAGTTCCAACTGTTTATAAAATTCTGGAAACTAAATATAATTTAGAGACTTTTTGAATATTAAGATTATTTTTAAAATATTAATACAAATCAAAGCAACAATCATGCAAATTCTAATGTCTTACTTTTCTGATGTGACAAATTTGTAAACTGAATAGTCTTTTAAGCACAATATATTTGATACTGAAAATTTTAACAGAAAAACAGGGGAATTTAAATTTTTATTAAACACTAAAAAATAAACTGAACAATAAAAAAAATTGATCAACCTTACTTTGTATTTGTCACATTAGATTTTATAAGAAAAAATAAATTTTATTTTGAAGAAAAATTTACTAAGCATTATTTCTCATTAACATGTAAAATACACGATAAATAATGTAACATTTAATATTTTTTAGGATTTTCAACTAGAATTTTTTTTAAAAGGAGTAACATAAATGTAAATCCAATTAAAATAATGCTCAAGAAAATTATACTGAACAATACTTCCCAAAATGAAAATAAAAATTTTTAAAACAAAATGCATTTAATGCTTAACACAATATTTTTAAGAATGAAGATGTTTTGTTAAACACCATGTGAAAAATAGAATTTATCTTTCTGATATATTGATACTCTTCCATGTTAGATATTTTTAAACTAAATAATATCTTTATATTTTCTAAAAAAAAATGATGGGAAAAAAATATCTAAGTATAAATAATAAAAATTCAAGAACAGAATTTTAAAACATATATTACAATAAATTATAAAAATTTGTTAATTCTCAATTAAATGTAATTTCTTTAAAAAGTAAATGTTAAAATCTTTCATATTAGTGTAGTCATCAAATCAATGGCTTCCTGCAGCAGAATGAGCAGCCACATAGGCAATATTCAATCTGTATAATAGCTGATTGCTGTGTTACAGCTTTCGATCTAGGTAGAATTTGTGATTATAGCTTTAAGATCGTTTGCATTTTTTACCTGTAATTAAATAAATAATAATGTTTACTTTTGAAAATAAAAGAAACAGTTAAATTATATTTTTTAAGTTGTTATACATTTCAAATTGAGTTTTAAGAAAAGTTAATAAGAAGCCTGAAGTTTTCTAAATTTTTAAGTGAAATAATATAAAATTTTAACTTTCAGATTTTGCCCTTTTCCACTTGAAGGCAGGATTAAATTATTCAATGTAAGAATGACATCAATGCATTAAATATATCAAAAATGTATTTTATATAGATAGGTTATTCAAATCATCAGTGGTAGAAGCATTTTAGCAACAAGCATATATAAAATTTTTCATTGATTTTAATGTAACAAAATTGTAAAATTCTTTAGTCATTAACAACATTTTAACTAATGTATTCATAGGTAAAGTTTCAACTAAATTCTAAGGTATAAAAAAATTCTAAAAAGAATTATTTATCTTAAAATTACATGTATTCATCATTTAGTAATCTTAAAATCAATCTTATCTAATTTGGTTCAAAAATAACTATTGATATTTTAATATTTAAAAGTTGTACACATATGTTAAATGGCATTAATAATTCACTTCATAATTTTGTTGAGTATATTTAAATTTTGCAGAACAAAATATATATTTCCATTAATCTCAAAACAATTAGAAATAAAATTAATAAGTTAAAATATTTATTTATATTAAAATATAAAGTTTTAAGTAAAAATTTCATTTCGGACTAATTATTATTTTATTTTTGCTTATGAAGTACAAAATATTCAAATACATAAATGAATGCAATATTAAATATATGCATAAATAAGAATAATTTGCGCTTTAAATCCCCTACTTCGCCAACTCACTAATTTGATGTGCTTTTTTTGCCCATGCTCATTAATTACTCTTTTGTTTTAGCCTTTTCATTTGTTGCTAATTAAGTTTCACTTTGAAATAGCAGTAGAGTTTTCTCCATGGCATGTGTGATTTTGAAAACTCGCCAAGTAAGGGACCTAAAGCGCATTTTCACCAAACTAAGTATTAATCAAACTTTATTATGAGTTTAAATACAAAAGTAATTGTAAATTAAAATCATAGCTCCTTTGAAATTACAGAATTCAATGATAATTTTTTTCCAAAATTAACAATTGATTTAGAAAATGTCCTTTTTTTGTCAAAGTAGTGAAATGAACATTTGATTAACTTCATCAATAAAGTTAATAACTCTATAGGTTATTGGGAAGCAAATAATAATCAAACTAATAGAGCATCTGTAAACAAAGTTTAGAGTCTAGTTTATATTTTTTTTGTTCAAAGATTTTAGTCATAGTTATTTTGGAAAATAATTTCATGAGTTGGATTACATATATAACTTATATATAATTACAAAAAAGTGCTATTATTAAAAATTTCCTAATATTGCAAAATTATTTAAAAAATAATTTTTTTTAATTGTTATTATTATTGTAATAGGTTGACATAAAGACATAATTAAGAAGATATAAAAAAATTACTACACTTACAGCAATGACTAAAAATCGCGTATGCTAAACTGTTAATGTTTACACAGTCATTTCAATCAATTATTTTAATTACTAAGTTCTTTTATTATTCTTATCTAGAGGTCATGTTATATAAGAAATCGAAACTATTCATCATACATATATATATATATATATATGCATACAAAATATTGATAGATTTAAAAAAACAAAAATATTCTTTTGATATTTTCATCATATAATTGTTGCTAAAATCATAATTCCTTTTTGTTGACCAAAGTATTGATATAAATTATAATCGAGAATAACGTTTCGATTCTTAGCATTAATTTTTACTAAATATAAGTTAAGAATTATGCATAAATGCTGATGGAAACGATATGTTTCTACAAGCAGCTTTGATATCGGAAACGTATTTAACATAGGAAAACTACAAATGAATATCGCTTTATCGAAATTACCAGGAGTTTCTATAAAGAAGAAAAGAATTATTGATCTAGCTGGAATAAATGAAAGCAATTTATATAAAGGAATTAAGGTTATAAGTAGCTTACAAAAATTAAAAATCCTTTAAGTATTTAAATTACGGTAAATTCAAATATTTTGATTTGTAAATTATTTCAATAAAAAGATTCTGCAATAAAAATCATTTCAGTAAATAGCAACACATACTATTTTCCAATTATGAGAATAAAATCATGGAAACAAAAGCTTCAGGAAACGTATGAAGAAAAATTTCATGAATATACAAATGCAATATTTATTTTCATTGCTAGTTCATAACATGACGTTACACAGGTCAATCTCTTGTAGTATTCAGATTTTCTTTTCGTTTTCATTTATTTTCAATACATTTCACGTCATGGTTTACGGTTAAAATTGTCAACAGTCAAGCGACTCAAAGTATTTCCTAAATTTTGTGGCTTAACTATAGGATATATCATTTTAATATCATCCTTTCGATATCAAAAATTAAAGGCTATCACACATTATTCATTTGAAATTGTAGTCCTAGTGGGGTAAAATTTACAAGTTTGATTACCGCAGAATAATATTTATTGCAAACAGAAAGTAAACTGTATAGAAGTTTGTAAATCGACGAGGAAGAAAGCATATGAAACATTAAGAACTCGTCAATGGAAATTCACTATAATTCCTTAAGTTTCTATTGTTGCATATTTAAGCAAATTTTTTTAATGAAGAATCTTGCAGTCTTGTGTGTCAATCAGATATAAAAAAATATAACAGAAAATTATAAACAGTTGCTGAGAGAAAACTTTCTATTTTATAACTACGTTTTATTGATTGTATGATACTGTTTGACTAACGTATTTTTAAAAGACACCAGTTTTTTTTCATATGTTTAAATAACGACGATTATATGAAATGTGTGTAAGGAAGATTTATAAATTATACTGTTATATTTAATTTTTTTGCATTTCATTTGTTTATTATTAATTTGCATAAGGAAAATAACAATTACGTCCTTTCAATAATTTTCTATTTGATTAAATAAAGATTTTCTTACAATAATAAATAAGGTAAAAATTTATTTGAATATCATGAATATGAAGACTATTCTAATTGATAAAAATAAGTTTAAAAAAATTTGTTGTTAACGATTTGCTTAAGCTATTCGTTCTATTATTAATTCTTGGCAGATTTCAAGAAGTTCCTTTAAGAACTTTAAAACAGTATGCTATGAACTTTTTCATCACAATAGAATGTTTTCACAAGCTCAACATTTGCAATACAAAGAGATATATATAAATGAGAGAGAAAAAAAGCTCACTAAAGTTTTTCCAGTTACTACAACACTATATTTTAATATACAATTTCAACTAGATATTATAATATTTAATCTACATAAAAATATAATTAGTAATGCAGTTTCTAAACATTAAATATGTATCATACCAGCATAAAAGAGACAACAAAATCTATACTGGTTACCAAAAATAAAGGAAAAATCACAAACATAGCGAAAACTCTCCCCAAAAGAAGATAAAGAAATTTGAATTTGTAAGTAAAAGAGGCTGAACAATATGACATAATACAAAATAGTAGCACTGCTGTCTGAATACGTCATTTGTGAGGAGCATAAAAAAGGATGTCTCAGAGCAATGCTGCAATTGTCGCTGCGTGTCCGAGATCAGAAATCTACGCGGTTTAGCAAAACTGCAACAAAGGCCTCCAGGCATTATTTGACCGAACAATTTCGATGACGAGCTATTGAGAGATCAGACGCAGGACAAAGTTAGATAGAAATGGCTAGATCGCTGAATGTGAGTCCATCAGTGATTCATAGATTTGGCAGCAATTTCTAACCGTGGATTCGTATCCAGGAGGTTCAGTCAAGGACGCCACGTTCTATCATAAACCGATATTTGTCAGTATGCGCACGAAGGAATAGAGCCGCAACTCCGGCTGATGTCAGATACTCCCTCACTGCAAACTCCAGAACGTTGGTATCCAGATCAACCGTCCGTCGAAGGCCTCACGTCACGTCGAAGGCATGATCTTTACGCAAAGTGACCGGTCATTTGCGTCCCGCTCACATCTCACCATAGGCAGAAACGTTTAAAATGGTCACTCAACACTAGACTAGCGTGATCAATAGAAGGTTGTTCTTTTTACAGATGAGTCTAAGTTTGCCCTCGAAAATGATAGGACAGATAGTAGCACTTTCATTTGGAGAAAACTTTTCATCCATCAAACATCCGTGAAAAAAATGCATAAGAATTAGACAGCGTCTATGTTTAGGGTGGGGCATCTCTTACGGTGGACGCACAGACCTCCATATCTTTTCACATGGAAATGTTAATGTTCACACCTATAGAGATGACATCCAGGACGCTTATATGCAACCTAATACCGGGGCAATAGGTGATGCTTACATGTTACAGAATGATACTGGGAAAACCACATAGGGCTTTCACAGTGGATGCTTATGATTATCTTAAGTAGAAACAATTATGTGCATGTTGTGGCCACCTTGATCACCGGACCTTTACACAGTCGAGCATGTTTGGGATGCTCCAGGAGAATGTATAGCTGTTCTTAATCACCCTTCTAGGATCCTAGCCACAATTTTAATTGTTTTGGAAGAGCAATGGCTCGTACTTCCTACACAATTAATATACCGCATAATTGAGAGCATTACATATCACTGTATGTGCTGTATTGCTTTTAGGGGGGTATAAAGTATTTTTCCTATACCAAAGTTACACCCCCATTTGCTTATTGTATACATATGTTAGTTTTTATAATACCATAATTGTCTGATTTCTTTTTATGTTATTTGGTACCTTTTTATGTATTGTAGAATGTATACAAGTTTCATTAAATTCCAGGAATACTTTTTGCATTATTGTCAATTTTATAATGCTTTACTTTGTGATAATTAGTGTATATGATTTTATGTTATTAAAAAATATGATAATTAAAAATTATTTTATTCTTTGAAGTGACATATTTATAATAGATAAAAATAGATTTGTTGTAAAAATATAAATGTTATACAGATTAAAATTTATACAATTTACGCATATTCAATCATAACAATTAATTAATTTCATTAGTTTAACATATGACATTTTCAAAATAATTTGAGTCACTATTTGAAAGAAAAATTTTATATAAGCTACAAAGGCATGATTTATTTGTGATTAAATTTTGGATTCATAATGCACACATTTTACAGAAAAATAAATACATTGATTAGTAATGCTATTTGTATATAAATATGGATATATACGCTACGCTAACATTATGTACTTTTTATAGTGATATCTCACAACTGTCTCATAATTTTGTATTAAAATTTTGATTTTGAGAGCTAATGAAATTCTTTCATTGCAAAAATTGTGGAATGGATATGTGTATAATTTAAATACCACTACATTCATTATTTGGGAGTTCTATTTGTGGCAACCAGACATCTCATTCACAATGATTTCTGTAGTCGGTGTGCTTAAATTGCTTAATGAAGTGTTACTGAATTTTAATTGAGAAATTGAATGGCGACGGAAAAAATCAAATTCGTCATGATCGAATTTTTTTCAACCATAGGCAAAACTTATGACTTCCCGTGAAGAATTTGGCTCCATTTTTAACTATAATAAAAAAAATGTTGGAATATATTCATTATTAATTTTTATCTCTAATAAAAGATAAAATTCATTATTAAAATTCCTTAAAAATTCCATAAATTTTTTTTCTTAAATTAATTATAAGGAATTTTTAAATGCAAAATATAACGCAATGAGTCTTATCCGATTAATATTAAAATACGTGAAAAATTAATATAAAATACTTTTCCACGTAATTAAAATATATGAGAAGCAAATCAGATTCGAAAAATTATAAGAATGGAAAGATCATTTATAAACCAAAATGTAAATAATTATAAAATTCATTATTTAAATCTAACTGTAAGAAAAATGATAAAATAGTACAATCCATACAAAATTATGTAAAATTATTTGACAACGGTAATGCACAAATTAGTTGAAAATATAAATCGAAATTTTTTTTTTAGATCTCTCAAAAATCTTTATTTATTGAAATAAAAATTATTTTTATTCAACATCCATGAAGTTTTGTATTAATAATTTTTTACAAATTGATTGTGGATAAAAATTGAAATAAAAACTAAAATAAAATTATCGAAGTTTTTGTATTAGTAGACCATAGCTTTCATATAAAAGCGTGCAAATAGCTAGCGGGAAAAATTGCTATTGGCAAAATCAACTTTAATTATAATTAGGTTTAGTTTTATTCAGAATACTGTTCTGTACCATGAAATGATGTCCCTTCAATTACTGAATATTGAAGCTCTTTTTACTTGCATTCCAAAGAAAATTTTGTAAAAACTGCGCATACATTTCTTTCTTAAAATCAATACCTTTTCAGAAAAGAATAAAGGAGTAAAAACCATGATTTTTAAAAAAAATATTAGGTTGGGGAAAACGTAATCCATTATTTTTTCGGTAGACGTCTATAGTGATCGATATCTCGTGAGGTATCTATCAAACAATTTCAGATTTATGCTCGTTGGAAAGGTGACATTTGACACTAAAATATCCTCTTGCGGTTTTTTGTTTGATTCATTCAGTTACGAGTACAAGGTTTTAAAAATGGAAGACAACGAACAGAACATTCGATACATTTTCGCTTTTCTCTTGTTACGGCGAAAAAGATAGCCGGGTGGCTAAAATTGTGAAAGGTGTTTATCGTCCTATATAGCAGCGTTTCCCAACCGCTGTTCCGCAGCACACCAGTGTGCCGTCTGAAGCACCGTGGTGTGCCGCCGGGTCTGGGTGTCACGGTGCTGTTCGCCCGCTATAACTCCACCCGTCACTCCCCCCTCCCCCCGCCGGTGTCATAGGTGGTCACGGCGCTGTGCAGTGCTATAACTCCTCCCCCTGCCAATCTTGACAAGTGTCCGCCGTGTCCCCGCACCCATGAGACGCCTCACACAGTGTCAGAGAGACAACGACTGCTGTGAGGAGAGAGACACTGATACCTGCAGTGATGGACAAGTTTTTGAAAAGGAAAGAACTGGACTCTGAACAAAATCTGGAGCCAGATGAGAGCCCGAGTATGAGTGGGGGTCAAAGGAAAGCAAAGATGGTTAAATTCTCTGGCGCAAGGCAATATAGTGAAAGCTATATTTCAGTTGGATTTACTTTCACTGGAGATGAATACAAACCAACTCCACTGTGCGTGGTGTGTGGTGAAAAGCTAGCTAACAGTGCTATGGTCCCAAGCAAACTTAAACGCCATCTCCAAACGAGACACCCTTTGCTTCAAAACAAGAATGTGGACTATTTTGTTCGCCTGCGTGACAACATGGAGAAACAGGCAACTTTTATGAGAAAAACAACAAAGGTAAATGAAAGAGCTCTTAAAGTTAGCTATCAAGTTGCTGAACTTATAGCCAAGACAAAAAAGTCGCACACTGTGGCAGAGACATTAATACTTCCTGCCTGCAAAGCTATTGTAGAGGAGATGCTCGGACCAGAAGCAGCAAAGGAAATAGCCAAAGTCCCTGTCTCAAACAACACAATTTCCAGACGTATTAATGACATGTCTGCAGACATCGCAAGTGTGGTTTTGGAAAAGATCCGTATCAGTGAGAAATTTGCATTGCAACCTGACGAGTCTACTGATATCAGTGGACATGCTTAACTCTTAGCTAATGTGCGTTTTGTTGATGGTGATGCAATTAGAGAAAACTTCTTTTTTTTTTTTGCAAGATATTGCCAGAAAAAACAACAGGAGAAGAAATTTTTCGGGTCACATCAGAATACCTTGAAGAAGGAGGACTTAAGTGGGAAAACTGCACAAGTGTCTGCACCGATGGAGCTGCAGCCATGGTCGTGCGCACCAAAGGCTTTGTAAGCAGAGTGAAGGAAAGAAATCTAGATGTGATTATTACGCATTGTTTTTTACACCGCGAGGCTCTCGTAGCCAAGACTTTACCATCAGCCTTAGTTCATGTGTTGGATGATGTTGTGCGCATGGTAAACATTGTAAAGTTACGACCCATGAAAAGTCGCATATTTGCAGCTTTGTGTGAGGAGATGGGAGCAAAGCATAAAACCTTGCTGTTTCATACGGAGGTCCTGTGGTTGTCGCGTGGCAAGGTCTTGGTTCGTGTGTATGAGCTACGGGAGGAACTTAAAGTGTTTCTGACAAATGAGGGGTCAGATTACGCAAAGCAGCTTGCAAGTGATGAGTGGTGTGCAAGGCTGGCATACTTGGCAGATATATTTCATCATCTGAATGAATTGAACACCCGAATGCAAGGCCGAAATGAAAACCTGCTTACAAGTACAGATAAAATAAATGGATTCCGTTCAAAGGTGCAACTCTGGCATCAACACGTGGAAAGTGGCAATCTTGAAATGTTCACACTCACCATACAATGGCAAGGTGTGTGAGATAATAGTTAAGCATTTAAAAACTCTTGAGGAGAAGTTGTCATTTTATTTCTCTTCAGTCTCCACTGAATGCCTTGACTGGGTTAGGGACCCTTATCCCGTTCGTGACCAAGGTCTCGTGGCGCGCGACGCAGCGATTCCACTCTTATCATCCCAGCGTCGCTTCCACGCGAAGAGCTCCGATTGATATGGAGAGACCAGCGTCGCGTATGCGTAATCGGAAATCGGAACGTTTTATTTGAATTTTTAAATGCTACTAGATGGCGTTGAACGGCCACGGTTTTCACAACAGTCGACTCATATGATATTTGACCTTCATGAACGGGCATTAGTTTCTGTTCTATGCTTCTGTATTTGATATATTTAAATGATGTAAACAAAGTGAGAATCACGGCTCTTTAAAGGGCTGGGATTTATTGCACGCTGTGTTTATATTTTGACAGATTGTGGAAATTTAGGGAACGTTTATTAGTTAAAATGTTGGTGTAGAATTGCGTTTGTCTTTTGAGGTTTGATAGAGGTTTGAAAGGCGAGAAAATATCTGCTTTGGAATTCAGATCCAGGGTTATTCATCAAATAATAGGAAAATTCGCAAAACCAAGGAGCTCAATATCTTGTCCAAAATTACCAAGCATTCAACCATTTTGTCTAACTGGTAGACATTTTCCAAAAATTTATATTGATGGGAAAGGAAATAAAAGTAGGAGATGTGTCGTATGTGCTAAAAAAAAAAAAAAAAAAAAAAAAAATCGAAAACAAACATCATGAGTGCAAAATATGCAATGTTGGACTCTGTGTGGATCCTTGTTTTGAACTATATCACACACAGCAGAATTTTTAAATTTCGATTTTATTCAGAATATATTATTATTCTTAATTCCCTCTTTTTTATTTCGTGTTTGTAATATTTGCAGCTTTGTTTTATTGTGTATAGTATTTGTTTTCATGTGCATAGTAATAATTTTAGTTTTTTGCATATTTCATTCATTTTTATTAATTTTTAATTAATTAACATTTAATTATATTTTTTATTTTAATACCTATTAAATAGCGGTATAGTATATATATAATTTATAAATTTGGAGTCTTTTCATAAAAATGCTGATTTTATACGAATATTTTTGTAAAATTAGGCTTAACTGCTTAAAATGCGCGGGCCGGTAGTGACGCTCCGTTTCAGAGCGTTCGGTCCCGTGATGAGAGTTTTATTTCCGGCGCGCTGGTCCTCAAGGGATTATAGCTCAGCATTAGTTGTTGGAAAGGAAATGACTTTACAGGAGCAGGAGGAACTAATTGAACTGAGACAAAATCGTGGTTGCAAGCTAAGATTTGCTTATCTACCTTTGGACAGTTTTTGGTTGGATATTGCTAAGGAGTTCCCCCTTCTGGCAAACAAAGCTATTTTGACATTGCTCCCTTTTTTCACTACATATCTGTGTGAGATTAGCTTTTCAAGCATGATTGCTATAAAAACCAAATACAGAGTGAGACTGAGAACTGTTGACGAAGAGCTACGTGTGTGTCTTTCTTCGATTCCAGCCAGAATATCAGCTTTGTGTTCAGCCAAACAGGCCCAGGTTTCGCACTGAAAGTATTTTATAATTTTTCACTATTCTGTTTACTTAATATTTCATAATAAAGTAATTATAAAATACTTTCTTTGTGCTTATTTGATTCCTATTCAAGAGAATTACTTTATTATAGTCATTATAGGCACAGAGTTAATTTTTTAACATTTTCTAATAGTGGTGTGCCTCGTGATTTTTTCCCCCGCGACAAGTGTGCCTTGGCCAAAAAAGGTTGGGAAACGCTGCTATATAGGACTGTAACAACCAGTTATGTACAATTTTTGTTTCGTCGATTCCGCTCGGGTATTTTTGATGTTAGAGATGCACCTCGCATGTGGATACAGCATCGTCGAAAATGTCTATAAAATATCAAAAATGATCGAAGTTAACCGCATGTCAGCAGTCGTAACGCGCAAGACCTAAAAATCTACATGAAAGCTGTTTTAAACCTTTTTACAAAGTGAATCCAAAGGAAGTTACATAAAGTTCACGTAAAAATAATGGATTTCTTTTTCCCCAACCTAATATATAGAAAGAAGTGAAAATTCGGAACTGTAAGTATATTCACACTTCCAACTTACACCACAATTATTAAACACAGAAGTAAAAAAAGTTCCAGTGCGGAATGTTACATTTTCTAAATGGCCGCCCAACCTATATAGTGGCTAGCGTAACTGATTACGGATAGGGAGGACCTGGGTTCGAATCCCGGCTCGGGCATGGATGTACTTTCTCTTTCTCTCTCTGTATTTCTTGTCCTTTCCTCAGATGATGGATGAATGTGGCCCGCCCTATAAACTGGTTTGTGGTGATGTGGCGTGGGCGATGCTACTCGTACCTCAGTGACTTGGTTCACGTGTGCCCACCGGGTAACGATAAAATGAGTAGCAGTTTCCGGCCTTGTTGCGGCAATGGGTTAATTACTCAAGGGTGCCTCCATTAGAAAAAAAAAAAAAAAACATTATCTAAATGAATTGTGAATCACGGCTTGAGGATATTTTCTCATATCCTCATATCTTTCTCATATCTCAGTGTTGTTTATTTTGTTATCGTTGCTATCAAAAATTTGAAATAAACATAATTTTTATTTTAGCGAAAGATAAACATTTTGATATAAGTTCTGTTAAATTTCATTCAACCATTATCAATTGAAACCTGGACTAAAATTCGATGGACAAATGAAATTATGGTTCTATTTAGTATACGAATAAATATATCTAAAAATGGAGTAATGTATTGAAACAAGATAAATCTTAAGAACATCTTTATCCTAAATAATTTCATACTGAAATTTCGTGCAGTTCTTAAAGACATTTTTCATTCGTAGTACCTATTCGAAGAATATCTTGCTTATTATGATCATACAAAAAAATGTGCATAACTCAAATATTTCAATCAAAATATTTATATATTCTTTTAAGCTAAAGAAATGTTATAAAGAATTCTTAAATTCCCTTTTAATATTTATTTCTCAAATGCAAATTTTTCGATTTGTACGATCAACTTCGACAGAGTTTTTCATTTCAATTTAAAATATATTCAACTACTTTAACAGGCAAATATTTTCACAAAAATCTTGCTAAATCACGTATATTCTTAACAGGTAACCAGCGAACTGATAGTTGTGAATCAATATACATTTTTTGTTACATTTTGTTACAGATGTTTTTTTTTCATTTAATATTATTTAAATCCTATTTAATTAAAAATTTTACATAATATGTAATATGACTTTTTATTTATTAAATCTTATATTATATAACTTCCATTATAAACGTTAATTGATATCTTTATTTAGTTTAAAATATGAAAATTAAAAATTTTAAGACATGAAATGAAAGATTTAGTTTAAACGAATAATAAAAACAAAAAGAGAATATTATTAATAATAACCAATAATCTTCAACAGTAAAAAAAAAAAAACATAATACTATAATGAAATATGATATGACAGACAGGAAATTCCTTTAGTAAAAAAAATAAATATTTTCCAATAAGTATAGTACTTTTTCCTCTAGCAAATTTGTGCAAAGGTTAGGAAACTAGGACATCATTGATTTTCTTCCTAGTATAAAACATAATATCACCTTCTTTTTTCATACCTTGTACTAGAAAATGCTTAAATCAATTTATCACATTTAATGATAGTAGATGAAGTCATGCAATAAGAAAGAACAACTATTTTTTATTTACGTGAAAAAACATTTTATAAATAGATTTAATCTCTACGTAAAATAAACTATGCGAAATACCAATACCAGACCAACCGTGATTTTTACGACCAACTTATATTACTAGAAATAAAATAGTTAACGAGAAATGTTTTTATTACTATTATTATTATCAAAATATGTGAGTAAATACTTTTATAACTTAAATTTGAAAAGTGTTTGTTAAGATAAATATTTAAAAATATTAGTTGTATTTTTAAATGAGATTAACTGTAATAAAAGATAATCATTATTTATACGTAAAATGTGAATTCTTCATTTTATTATATAATATAGCAAATTCATTTTGTTTTTAAAAATTTCAAACTTTATAAAAAAATTTGATGTTAATTATTTTATGTTGATCACAAAAAACATGTTTTAAATGGTAATGATAACAAAATAAATGCTTGATTAATATTAAATTAATATTTATGAAGTTTATAATTGATTTCTACAATTAAAATTATTATTTTCGTAAACAAAATCCCATTTTACTACTAAGAATGTGATGAACATATATAAAGAAAATCACGATAATTGTAAAATGCACGAATGTTTGAAGAATAAGAATATGAAAAGAAATGTGTTAATCATTTAATTATAATTTTGTTAAGGCTTCAAATTTCCACTAAAAGTTCCTTTGATTTAGGATTATTCGGCTGAAATTTCACTCAATTCGTTTCCACAAAAGCTGTTAATACACTACTGGCCATTAAAATTGCTACACCAAGAAGGCGACATGCTACAGACGTGAAATTTATACGAAAGGAAGAAGGTGCTGTGATATGCAAATGATTAGCTTTTCAGCGCATTCAAACAAAGCAGGCGCCAGTAGCGACACCTACATTGTGTTTAAATGAGGAAATTGTTCAGCCGGTTCCTCATACACAAATTGCATTTGAACGTTGTTGCCTGGTGAAAAGTTGTTGTGATGCCTCGTGTAAGAAGGAGAAATGCGTACCAGCACGTTTCTGACTTTGATAAAGGTCGAATTGTAGCGTACTGGGATTGCGGTTTATCTTATCGCAGTATTGCTGCTCGCGTCGGTCGAGATCCAATGACTGTTAGCAGAATATGGAATCGGTGGGTTCAGGACGGTAATACGGAACGCCATGCGGGATCTCAACGGCCACCTATCACTAGCAGCCGAGAAGACAGGCATATTATCCGCATGGCCGTAATGGATCGTGCAACCACGTCACGAGCCGTGAGTCAAGAAACGGGGTCGTTTGGAAGACAACAAGTGTCTGCACGAACAGTTCGACGACGTTTGCAGTAGCATGTACTCTCAGCTCGGAGACCATGGCTGCGGCTTCCCTTGAAGCTGTGTCATAGACAAGAGCGCTTTCAATGGTGTGATCAATGACGAACCTGGGAGCACGAATGGCGAGACGTCATCTTTTCAGATAAATCCATGTTCTGTGTACAGCATCATGATGGTCGCATCCGTGTTTGGCGGCATCGTGGTGAACTCACACCGGCAGCGTGCATTCGTCATCGTCATACTGGCCCATCATCTGGCGTGATGGTATGGGGTGCCATTGGATACACGTCTCGGTCACCTCTTGTTCGCACTGACGGTGCTTTGAACAGTGCACGTTACATTTCTGGTGTGTTACGACCCGTGGCTCTACCCTTTATTCGAGCCCTTCGAAACCCTACGTTTCAGCAGGATAATGCCCGACCGCATGTTGCCGGTATTGTACGGACCTTCCTTGATACGGAACATGTTCGGCTGTTGCCCTGGCCAGCACATTCTCCAGATCTTTCACCAATAGAAAACGTCTGGTCAATGGTTGCCGAGCGACTGGCTCGTCACCAAACGCCAGTCACTACGGTTGATGAACTGTGGCATCGTGTTGAAGCTGCATGGGCATCTGTACCTGTACATGCAATCCAATCTCTGTTTGACTCAATGCCCAGGCGTATAACTGCTGTTATTACTGCCAGAGGTGGTTGTTCTGGGTACTGATTTCTCAGGATCTATCCAGCCAAATTTTTTGAAAATTTAATCACTTGTCATTTCTAGTATAATATATTTGTCCAATAAATATCATTTTGTTATCTGCATTTCTTGCAGGTGTAGCAATTTTAATGGCCAGTAGTGTAGTTAAAAAGTTTAAAAAATGAAAGATTTTGTTTTATCATGCAATCATATAAAATTCCAAGAAAATTACAGGAAATGTTTGCCATCACTTTCAAACAAAATTTTCTTGAGTTAGAAGTTTCATGACGTAAACAATGTGGTCCAACTTTCAAAAGATTGAATAAAGCTAGTAAAAGTGTAAATTTAGTGAATTCCTAAATATTTTAATGTAAAGAATAAAGTGCATTTTTAATTTGGAAATTTTATTGATGGTTAAATTGTTACGTATTTTGTGTTTTTAAAAAATGCAAAAGCTGCGGAAATTATCAAGGCTTGTTATTTAAAAAGTAAGCATGTGACTTAAGTCTAATTGAGAAACAATGTATATAATTGTGGAACAATTTTTAAAAATATTTTTATTTAAATTGCTTATTTTGAAAAAAATATGATTTTTTTCATTTAAAATGTGTGCAAAAAATATAATTACCAAAAACTGAAGGCTTTCAAAAAATTCCTTTGTAACCCATAAAATCTATGGCATCTCTCAGTTTTTCTGTTAACATCTTATGCTTTATAAAAAAATGTAGTACACTATTACTTATAACATTATAAGCAGAATAATGAATAGAATAAATTTCACCATAATCGAGTCTCACAAAATGTTTGATGTTATTTGTTGATTAGCGTATGATGTATAACAAATAATGTTGTAGTTGTTGCACCCTCATTGCTTCCTTCTATCTAGCCCTGAAGCGGGCTCTTACAGTTAGATAGAAGCAATCGAATAAGAGCCTACGTAATTTAGAAGGAGGGACCAAGTAGAAGACTCCCGAATATTTGACCTGCCATTCTAGAGGTATCATTTCACTTGGAGGACATTGCGACCTTGGCTTATTTGATGTGCCCCAGCCACTTTTAATGAAGACGACGGATCTTCGGCTTAGCCGGAATTCAAACTCACCACCTTTCGGTAACGAGAAAGACACCCTAACCAACCAGGCCACTACGGCATCACGTAAAGAATGTTCTAGTCGTAGAGCAGATTATTTCAAAAGGTGAAAGAATGCAAAAATGATTCATTCAGAAATTAATCCTTTCAAGGATAAATCTATGCAATAGTCACCTGAATTTTAGAAATAAATATCCTATATATATATATATATATATATATATATATATATATATATATATAGTATCTTCAATTATAAAAGAGTTAATGTTATGTCTAAATTATAAAACTTGTAAAGAAATTACGGAAAAATCAAGATTTATATGATTGAAATATTTATCTAAAAACATTAAGGAAAACTTTATTTCAAATAATAATTTTATATACATTGCATTTGTAAATAAAACACACTGGTATGCCAAGACACATCATAAATAACAAAACCACTTGTATGATTGTCAAAATGAAATAGATTTCACCACCATTAGCATATAAAATACAAAATAACTATAATGAAACTTAATTTCAAGTCAATTATACAAAGGTATAAATATCCCATAAATAAAAAAAACTACTCCTTTTCATTAATGTAATTTGTCGTAAAAATCCAAATTTATTTATGAAACTCCTAAATCGATTGCACGGCATTTCATTTATTGTCGCTTTGAGTCTATCTTCACTAAAATTACTTTCAAAACACGTGAGGTATTCTGGTGGTGATATTTTGGAGCAATGACAAAATAAATCTCAGAACATGTCATGAGGATTCCGCTGGCGTGCTGTGATTTATGAAACCAGACAATTTCTAGCAAGTCGATAACTGATTCTAATGGATAATTCAAGTTGAAGGTTCACTTTTTAGATTCTAAATGTCCTACTTGAAAGAAACGCTCTGCAAGACAACGCCGCTTGAGAAACTATTTTTCTTGCAATATTATCTCGACTAGACGGAAACTGCGTGAATATGAAATCCGGGCAAGAAAAAATTTCCATAAGAAACTTGTTCGGTAACGACCATTTCAGATGCAAATGACAAATAGTTCCCCGCTTTGTCGTGGACTGCAAATGAGATGTTTGCAGTTTTTGCTTCTGCTTGAATTGAATGTCAATCTCTATATAAAATAATGATTTCTTCTTCATTTCGACTTTTCAGAAAAAATATATGTTTCGAAGACTTGATTAAGATATCGAAAAGTAAGTTTCCTTTTGTAGATTTCATAGTTTTCGCATAAAACATGATATTTGCTTATTTAAATTGAGAAATGCCGATTTTATTTTCGTTTCAGTTTTTTAATTTGTAACTTACTAGAAATATAAAAAAAAGGTTAATTTCCAATCTTTTTCAAGCCAAGAATTCTCGCATACAATGTTAATCTTTATATATATATATATATATATATATATATATATATATATATATATATATATATATATTAGTTTGGGGAAAAAGTTATCCATTATTTTTTCGGTAGACGTCTGTAGTGATCGCTATCTAGTGAGGTATCTATCAAACAATTTTAAATTTATGCTCATTGGAAAGGTGACATTTGACACTAAAATATTCTCTTGCGGTTTTTTGTTTGATTAATTCAATTATGAGTACAAGGTTTTAAAAAGGGAAGACAACAAACAGAAAATTCGATACATTTTAGTTTTTCTTTTATAATGGCGAAAATGCTAACCAGGTGGCTAAAATTGTGAAAGGTGTTTATCGTCTTATATATGACTGTAACAACCAGTTACGCACAATTTTGGTTTCGTCGATTCCGTTTGGGTATTTGGATGCGAAAGATGCACCTCGCATGGATACAAAATCATCGAGAATGTCTATAAAATATCAAAAATTATCAAATTTGACAACATGTCAGCAGTCGTAGGTTCGCACAAGACCTAAAAATCTACATGAAAACTGTTTTAAACCTTTTTACAAAGCGAATCTGAAAGAAGTTACAAAAAGTTCACGTAAAAATCATGGATTTCTTTTTATTTATCATGGATTTTATTTATTTAAATTTCTATTTTAATAATATGTAATTTCATATAAGTGTTGTTCCTATGTTTTGTAATATATGCAATTAATTATGATTTTTAAGCAACAGTCTATGATCTCAGAATAATATGCTTATACATAAATATTGAAATTACATTTACTAATTAATTATTTTTCTTAAAATAAATTCATTTGACAAAATTTGGAATTAATATGAAATGGTTTAAGTATGGACGATTTTCAATCATTTATTGAAAATTTATTCATCCATGAAAACTTCACAAAACACCAGAAAATTTAACAAAGTAAAAAATTAATTCATTTATACTTGAATAAATTTCACATTGATTATTACGATTCAGAAATATTATATCCTCTAAGCAATTTATGTTCCTTAATTAAGAAGTGATTTAATTTCATTTGCTACATGTTACTGTAAAATGGAAATAATATTTATGATTCAGCTAAAACTGATAACAATATATCAAACAATATAAAATTAAATAATTCATTAGAAATTCTTATTAAACTTTGTGAAATACTTACTGTAATGACTACAATGTAGATAATTTTTATAGTATTAGCCATAAAATATCTCTGTTACTTAATCCTATAATATGTCTAAAATAAAAAATATTATTTCTGTAAATGTAAAAATATTTTTAAAAAAAATTATTTTTTTATCATTTTTTTCACGTCTTATTTATGAAATCTTTTAGAACTGTTAAGATATATATATACGTGTGTATACATGTATGTGATTAAATAAACTTTTGTGTCAATGTCTTCACGGATTCAATTATAAAACATAATAACTTCTTTTTTGTATTAGTCATCATTTTTCTTCGAGTTCGTTGAAATTTATGACAGGGTTTGATTAATTTCGGATGTCACCTGGAAAATAATAAATGGAAGAATCTCTACTTTTTCCTATTACAAAGCTTTGTGACCTTAACAGCGTTCTTTATAATGTAATAACAGGAAACATTTATTTCAAATAAGATGGACATCAAAATTTTTTGTCAAATTCTGGAAGCGATATATTCATGTTTTGAAATCATAATCTTTCTTCATAAGTTACCAAAAAATAAAAGTTTCTTAGGAATTTGAAACTGCAAAAGACAGTTGAATTTTTTTTTCTTTAACTGGGGTAATATTTTAAACTTTAATGCTATTTACCTGAAATTTTATTGTCAAATGAATAAAATTATCTTTACTTTATACTAAAAACTTCTGTTTAGCAATTTTTGTTGGTTACGAATGACTTAAATTAAAAAGCCAATAATATAATATAATTATATAAGTAAACTAAAATTATTTTAGACAAGTATCACTTTTTATTATAAGAATTTGAACCGTTTATTTTGAAAGTGGCCTTACTCCATTTTTTTAATTTTTTTCGGTTACCGATTTTTCGATAAATAATATGTACAACCTCATATTATATGTACAACTTCATTTCATATTATGTACAACTTCATATTATTTATCAAAAAATCAAAAAAATTTAAAGTAACACCTTTAGATACACTTAAACAACATGACTCATTAGTATTCCATACGTATATTTTTAAATTCATTGAAACGCAAACCCTTGAATATTTCGATTTGAAGATAAATGGAGTTAGGCCACTTTCAAAATGAATGTCTCATTTATATGTTATATTTTATGGAAACATAATCTTTCTATCGATAGTTTCTTATTTAATTTTAATCAATAAATTTTGGGAAAGAAAACTTTGGTTCCAAATTAATCAAAAAATTTTTTTCCATTTCATATTTATTTATCCTTATTTGATCGATCTTTGATATAAAATCATGACACTTTTTTGTGTAAAGGAAACATGAAATTTATCCATTATAAATGAACTGAAAATTTTTTCTGTAATCATTCCTTTTTCAATTTTTATCGGATAAAAGATATTTTTGAAAAGGAATGATTTAAAAAATGCAGATTGCAAAGTTGTACTTCCCAAAATTAGAAACGTTTTGAAGACATAACAAGTATGTTATATAAAATCAACATAAATGGGCTAGGCACTACCAAAAGTGTGGAAATGTTTTCACCGTAGCACCTGCTGATTGCATAAAATTTTCTATATTTGCTGACCATTCCCATCAACTCAACTCGTTCTGAGAGGGTGCATATATGGTAAGCTGGAAAGGAACAAGAGTTGGAACTCGTGTTTTTTTTACGAGCTCGGTGTGTGATTTACGGTGGGAACTCAGAGGGGAGGTTTTCTCATTTTACAACCTCCACAGTTGATTCATGGCTGTCACGGGATCAACCAAAGAAAAACATTTTGAATCCAGGTTTCAACTTCCGCAGAGGAAAAAGTTTGAACTTGCAAAGGCTGTTATGAAAATATGGCATCAAACATTCCTTTAAAAAAAAAATATTATCATCATTTGCTGAGATATTTCACTCATCAAAAATCATTTACAACTGTCTCGAGTGTAGTATAATGAAAGATGGAAAAATAAAATATTTTCAAGCATATAACGAAATTATAAATGAATGATAATGTGATATTAATGTTTATGATATTGAATTGTAGAGTATATTTTAAATTTATGTTAAAATTGTTTAAGTTTCGTAGTTTTGGGATTAATTACAATAGTTATATTGGTGTTGTCAGAACAATTCTACTTTTGACAATAGTTGTTTCAAAAGTATTTTTTAGATACAACGCAGAAATGAGGTTTATATAGTTTTAATTGCTAGCATGTTTATTCCTTTGATGTTATGTATTATTAGAATTCCAAACAGAGGAATTTTAGTTTATTTAATATCTTATAACTTTCCCAGAATGCTTACTATATGAAATAAATTAAGACATATTTGAAGAAAAGTTTGTGTTAGATATCATATGATTGTCCTATTTACAATACTACTATGAGAATTAAATTGATTTTACTTATGAAAATTGCTCAGATTTTTACCATGAAAATGATTTGATTGAGTGGATTGCTTAAATTTTGAAAATCGCTGAGGCTTTAGAATTTGATAAATACCAACAGTAGTTAGTTAAATATAGTATGTGACAGAGTTTAATTAAATATAGTATAGAAAAAAAATCTTCAGTCAAATATTGATGATAGAAAAATTCTTTGAATTGTTTGAATATTCTTGGTTTGATCCATTTTAAACTAAACATTTTGTGGGTGATAAATTCACACATAAAAGAAGCCTGCTACCATTTATTGTGAGAAACTTAAAACATCTGAAGACGTGATTATAACAATACATCCAAATTTTGATCTAAAGGAAGTATGTTAAGATGATACCACCAAACTACTATTTAAATATCATATAGAACACGAGAAACGAGAAAAAAACCTCTAATCGAAAACTGTCTTCTCATCACTCAAAACTACTACATTTTGTTTTATAATACTATTATATTTTTAGAATTACTTTCTGGAAAAAATCTTATCAAATAATCCAAGACTCATTAACCGAGTGTTTTGACTTAGAGTTTTGGAAATTTCTCTGAAATTGTCCTCGAAGATTCTACAATTTGATTTAGTTAAACTAATCAATTTAGTTTATCTCTATTCTATTTTCTCTAAATTAAAAGTTTTTACAATTCACCAAACATAGATTGATTTCCTTTTATATGTTACACATGGAAATTCAAACTCTAAAAATTCATTGCAATAAAATTTTAATCTTCCCATAACTTAAGATAGATTTTACACGATACATTTTGCCAATCTTTTTACGAAAAACATAAAATACTATACAAAAGAGAGAAAAAAAATCAAATTAATTCATCTAAATCGAATGCAAGTTTAAGTGTCTCCAAAGGTGTGAATATCTGATAACCAGTTACATATAAGATTACAAGGGTCATTCCCAGTTTCGGTTACAGTTAAAAAGCCGACAGCGATACATTTTCCATGATGATGAATAAGGGAGGAATTATAACTCGAACGCTTCCATTGTTCTCGAATGGCAAAGGTGTGTATGAAATGTCTCCAAATAACTGGTTAACTGCAGTATTTTGCAGTGATTTACAGCGCCGCCTGCAATCAGCTACGAGATAAATGAATTGATTAGTCCTCATCACGATAGCAAATAGCCTTTACCTCTGTTGCAGGATATCAATTACATTCCTACCCAGCTTGTTAAAGCTGCTTACAATAATTAATCAAACTAGATCCAAGAGATACACGTCTCGTTAAACCAGTTCTGATTTTCATTAACCGTATTTACTTCGGCTACAAGTTATTTACTTGGAAACGTTGAAGAGGTTATAAATAATTTACTGCGATAGAATGGACAAATTGCTTCATATTCGATTGTTTGTCTTTTTTCCTTATGTATTTCGTAGTTTCTTCAATTTACAATTTTTGCTTTAAGGGAAAAAAAAAGGGGATTTTCAGTTTTCATAAGGAAACAATGAATACATTTAATCAAAATTGTATTTCATTTTTTCGGTGATTATTTGAGACAAAATAACATATAAAGAGAGAAGATTAATTAAATTTTTTAACCAGAGTTTGTATGAGTTTAGGTATAAAAATTGAAAAATTATTTCACCTAGTATATCCAATGCTTATCATTGCTATTAAGAATTCACTTATAGCATTTGTGTGTGTACAAATATTTTGCAAAGGAAATTCAGAACTAAGTTTTTAAAATGTTTAAGATTCAATTTGTATTACAAATACTATTTCACTTAATTGAACAAATTAGATGATATATACGATTTTTTTTATAAAAATAAATGTCATAATGTAATCGCATTTGAAATAAAAGCAACACCAGCTAATTTTGAAAATTATTTATTTTGATATTCTAAATAACAGAAATAAACAAGAAAACTAATACGAATTTACACATAAGAACAGAAACAATAATTTAATTAATTAAATTCAGGAGCAAAGGTTCTCAATTCCTGTCTCCATGGCAACTGACATTCCATTTTCAGTTTATTATTCTCACTTGCAATTGATTTCAATTTAATTCTTGTTGCCACTAGAAATTTAATAAAATACTTCTGTTATAAAAGAATAAAACAGAATAAAAATTGAAAAATAAAAAGAAAATATGATGTCAAAAAATTCTTCAATTCCTATCATTTTAATAAAATATTTACTTTACACCCGATAAGGAATTTTTTTTTTTTTTTGTACACAAATAAAGAAATTTCCTGTTACTTATTTATTTACTAAAATGATCAACAATATTAATGATCTTCAAAAAGAATGCAAATTTCGTATTCCAGTTATTATGATTAGATAACAATCGAAATAACTCAATCACGAAAAATGTAATTTATTAGTTGATTTAATACGTTTGATTAAATATTCAATTTTAATAAGGCTTGGAATAATAAAATTGTTTTTTAGTAGATGAAACAATATGTTTTAAAGATTTTTCATTTTCGAAATAAATGAAACAATCTCATAGATTTGATACATTATATACTATAAGAGGAACTACACAAGATAATAATTATGGATCAAAAACTTATTATGTATCAAATATTATAGCTGTATTCTATAAATATATATTCTAGTTCTTTAAAAATACTTTTTGTAAAAAAGTTCCAAAATACTATACAAGTACTTATATATTTTTTAAAAAACATAATTTAAGAATTGGTTTGCAATGGGATTTTGATTTTGGACGACAGAAATTTGAAATAAATACTATTTACTATATTGTAATAGATAAAAGAAATTATTTTTTTTAAATATGTCAGTTGTATAAAACACTAAGCTAGAGTTACTATAGCAAGTGACAAAGAATTATCTTCGATCAAGCATGTATGCAGAAAGCTTAAGTGTACTTACTATCTTAAGCATCGAAAAAAGAAATTGCATAATTTTCTGAAACAATTAAAGGAGCTTAAAAAAATAATACACATATTAAATAAACACGCTTTGTTATTATATAATTGCTTTCAGTGTTTTTTTCTTATAAAAAATGTTGAGATCTAAAACGTTTCTTGCATCCAAACCTCTTAATAGAGAAGGCTGGTTCTGTAAATGCTTTATTGTTTTGTAGAAGATAACAATTTAACTCCTAAGAGAGAAAAATATAGTTTAATTTACAAGGTAGAGTTATTTTAAGTATTTGCGTCATACAGCTCATAGTTGTCTAGTGGTATGACAGGTTCCGTGTTCGATCCCAATCACTACTGAACAATTGAAGATGGATGATACGCTTCAGTCTCTTGCATGCACATGTGACAGGGTGGGTGCTTGGGAGTTTTCCAGGTTTCCTTCATTGAAACACTTGAAAACGGCTCATTATTTATGAATACCTTAATGGGGTATATATTAAAATAGCTTACAAGCGACCTCTGCCATTTGGTTTTCCACTATGCAGTGTCAAAGTATTTATTTTAATTGTAATTTGATAGAGAAAATATTAAAAATACTTAATTTCCTATATTGTTACGACAGAGTTTTGCTGATAAAAGCAAATTTAGCTTAGTAACATATAGTGTTACTCAGTCAAAAAATAAATTGAAATCCTTAACAAGAAGCTGTGATGTAAATTTAATCATAAGTTTTGAGAGTATTGGTACGTTGGGAAAAAAGGCGTGGTTATCAATTAAAAAATAATAGTAGAGATTTATTTTTTGTTATAAGGAGAATCTAATAACACATAATATGCACTCAGTTATTTAACGAAACAGAAGTTGGTAAACGTAGTTACAATAAAATCAGGTAACTAAAGTGATTGTGCTGTTTCAGGATTTTTTTATATTTAAATAATTCATTTACTGATGTTTCCATCTTGTTAGTAAATGAATGACGGTTGTAGAATTTATCCTTCTTAAAGTAGGAACTAGATAATATGGAGCATTACATGGTAATTGATATTGAATTCGTTAATTTCTAATTCATAAAATTGGTTGTGGTTGAGAAGTTCTACACATCCTGTAATAGACAATTTATAATTTAGGGTTTGATATCAATAGAATTTGCTTAGGGCAGTCATTGTTAGAAATAAGCATCACTCAACTATATAATAGCAACAGCCAATGTAACGCATACGACAGATTAATTTACTTAATTTACTCATGTACACCTTACATTTCTGTAACATTTTTAATGTATTTCACTTTCAGAATAATATTCTAAAAACAAAGGTCTATTTACGACTTACCGAAAGAAAATTCGAAAAAATCTCTGCCACTTATCTGAACTAATGAACGCACAGAAAGCTGAAGTATTAAATATATGTTTTATTATTCCACAGAGGCTAGAATTGAACCCATGTCCTTCCACTTCTCAAAACACACATTCCTTCCAAAAGACCAAAAGCAGCGCATGCCATAAGTTAGGAATATAATTATTTTGAATTAATAATAAAAATATATATAATAAACGAAGGTACTTACATATTACCTCGTCGACCATTGCCAACAAAAAATATGTCGCCAAATGTTGTGGTATGCTGAAAATCAACGCCTTGTTTTTTTTTAACTCCACATAACATAAGGTTACGAATACCAAAATAATTTTTTTTAAATATGAGTAAAGAGAGCAGATCAGCTGACTTATATCTTCACTGAAAGAGATGATAAAATATTTTAAATTCATATTCTAATTTTTACGTCTCCATGGTTACAAAAATCGTATTCATAAATTTCAAACTTTCATATTACTAAAAAAATATGAATTTAAGTCATGTGGTTAACAAACTGCCATTTTCGCAACTTTATAATTACAACTTTGGAAATATATATTTTCAGAGACAAATTGTTTGACTGAATAAAACTTATTGAAAACCTAAATGGAAAACGCAACCAAAAATTAATGAATAATAGTACAATTTCCGGATCTATAAGAAATTATTTAAAATAATCAGTGCAAAATTTAACGTAAAAAGTAAAGAAACCATGTAATTCACTTATTTTATATTTTGTTTTGTAAATTGAATTTTTAATTAAATCAAATGTGTTTTTGCTGATGACTTAAAAGTTAAAAAACAATATTGTTATTTTTCATTGTTTCCATAATTTTAGTAATTTTTTTCTTCATTTAGTGACATTAAAATTCTTATTAATAAAATACAAAATTACTTCTTTATTTATTTATTTTTTTTTTTAAATGTACACTTTAGAAAAAATTTCTTAATGTTCTTTCAAAATTTGTGCATAGTATAATACAGAAAGGAAATTGGATTTAATGAAAATATCAGTTTAAATGTGTTGGAATAATCCATCCAAATTCGTGAAGAATGACGATTATTAATTTTTTATTTTAACCAAGCAATTTTATTAGAAAAATTATTAAACTAAAATTCATTAAATTTTTACAAGTCATTGCAGTGCTAATTAATTATTCAAAACTGTAATTTTCATATTATTTTAATGTTTTTAATATCATTTGTTGGAAATTATATACAATAAAGGCATACAAATGTGAATTTTGAAGTTCAGCAAAAGTTGATATGAACTCTTCTTCATTATTTGTCTAAAACAAATTAAAAGAAAAATTTCATAATTACGAAATTTCAATATAAAAACACATTTCCTTAAACTAAGATGGATTTCAACTGTACTATATTTCCGGAATTATATATGAAGAGAAAAGCAACGATCATGGATTAATTCACTTATTAAGCCTGAGATGTGCTTCAAAGGATCTATTTTTTACGACGAACATCTTTAAATATAGGCATAAAAATTCTCTCAGTCAGCCTCTAGTTGGGTGGCCCACTTCATCCGCCCTCAATCACTGTCAAACTCACCCCGTGTCCTCCAGCCATTACAACAATGCTTTCTGTCTGATTAGATCCGAATCATTTCATCTCCTCAGAATATGGATAACGAGCTGCTTCTCAAGAACGATACCGTTCTTTTTCCTCGACCAACAACCCCCTCCCTAATAGCGTCCCCCCCTTCTTTTCTACAACCATTCACGTAAATTCAGTTGGATGAGGCCCAAAGACAATTATTATCTAAAAAAAAAAAAAAAAATTGCGTTTCTCATATTGAAATTGTATGAGATGTTGAAAATAAATAAGTGACGAAGGATATGATAATATGATTTGAGGAAGATAATGATTTGATGATGATAATTTCTAAAATTTATTGTGGGGGCGGATATAAATTTCGTAAGAATGAAGTTCGGTTCACACATTTGGTATCATTGCTTTGTGTTGATGAAGATGTGAAGTTGTATTTTGACATTATTTGTAACTGTAATGTACTTTGAATTCAGATAAACTTACCAAAAATATAGCTGTCATTTTGCATTTGTTATTCATTATTCTTTCCTTTTTCAGCTACATTTAGACGGATTTAAAAATTCACGATTAACTATCAAATTTCCTCGTGTCTTCTGAAATACTCATGAACACAGATATTTACATTTGGGACAAATTTCATAAAGTTAATATGGAGGAATTTTGTGCAAATTACAAAATGAAAACTCATTTTTTTTTTTGCAACATTTTTTAATCATTTTTACTGTATGTTCTAATAAATGTGATTCATAATACATTATGAAAGGATTTTCTACATAAAATAAATAAATTTATTAGCGCTCACAGAAAATTCTGCCGCTAGTTGAAGCTATATAACTATTAAATTTATAATGTTGCTCATACATATATATAATTTTAAGGTATAAAAAATAATTTGGAAATAAAGTTGTTTTTCGAAAATACCATGTTATTAAACAAACTATTAATGTAATCATATTCTAGATTAGATAAGAAAATTGTGGAGTGCATTATTTAATCAAAACTATTTTTAGATGTAAATTTTGAATGCACTGATAATAAATTAATATATGTTTAGTGAAAAATCTAGTCTACAAGTGACAAAAATATTTTTTGGATTATGGAATTTCATGGATGTTTCGATATTGTACTTTTATAGATATGACTTCAAGTTGCGTATTATGCATATTAGAAACTAGCAGCTTAGTGGCGACATTTCGTGATTTCAATGAGGGTGCGAGTTTTGGAGTCAGAATTTGGCTAAATGAGAGATGAATTCAATGTTTGCAAATGTTCTCGTGTATGTTGGAGTAGGGAAAAATTTGTAAAATGAAAATGATAGCTAACGCAACTCAATTAGTTTCGTGATTTTTAAAACAAAAAATTACCAAAAAACAATTACTGCTGGAGGTCATCACGAAATTGCAATTTCCTGACTCATGTGCATGTTTCAAAATGGCTTTACATCATAGAAATATTTTTTTTTAAATTTATATATATATATTAGGTTGGGGAAAAAGAAATCCATTATTTTTACGTGAACTTTATGTAACTTCTTTTGGATTCACTTCGTAAAAAGGTTTAAAACAGCTTTCATGTAGATTTTTAGGTCTTGCGCATTACGACTGCTGACATGCGGTTAACTTCGATCATGTTTGATATTTTATAGACATTTTCGACGATGCTGTATCCACATGCGAGGTGCATCTCTAACATCAAAAATACCCGAACAGAGTCGACGAAACAAAAATTGTACGTAACTGGTTGTTACAGTCTTATATAGGACGATAAACACCTTTCACAATTTTAGCCACCCGGCTATCTTTTTCGCCGTTACAAGAGAAAAACGAAAATATATCGAATTTTCTATTTGTTTTCTTCCATTTTTAAAACCCTGTACTCGTAACTGAATTAATCAAACAAAAAACCGCAACAGGATATTTTAGTATCAAATGTAACCTTTCCAACGAGCATAAATCTGAAATTGTTTGATAGATACCTCACGAGACATCGATCACTACAGACGTCTACCGAAAAAATAATGGATTACTTTTTCCCCAAACTAATATATTACGTTCTTTTAGAATCTTAAAAACATGCTGTGCCAGATTATGGAAGAAACTAAAAGTTTTTTATATCATCATTTTTTTTTTATCAAGAGGTACGTCTCTTTCAGTTGCTATGACAGCTATGAATAAAAGTCTTACTTCTTCCATTATACTTCGAAGAAAAGTTTTCAAAACATGAAAGGGATTGTTCACAGATTAAATTATTGACACAGACAAAGAAATGTAAAAAGTTGTAAGAGGAAATGTATTTTATTGATGTTTTTTACGTCAAGCTGTTTTAAAAATTGCAATTTTCTATCTTTGTGGATTTTATAATTGCATTAATAAGCCGTAGCTAGCATAGATCCTATTTCTGCAAGTTATAGAAATTAGATATAAATGAAAACTTATATTAATGTTGGTGTCCTTTTTCTGTTGTAGACAATATAAGAATATATAATTTCATTTAGAATTTTAATGCATAATATGATTTAACATCATGGTGTGGATATTTTAACCCTTTGAAAAGTCTGCTTGGTATTTTATTTTGTTCTCTTTAATTTTAGTCCAGGGCAGGAATTTTTTTTATTAAGTTCGATCACATAACTTTATTAAATAACATGTCATTGCTGAGTTTCCATAGTAGTTTTAGGAAACATTTTTATAACATTAAAACTGAAATTGGAGACAGAAGGTCGGAGAAGGTCGATATCGTTCAAGGAGTTTGCCTAAAACTGATAAGTAAATAAAAGTTCGAAGGTCATAATATTTAAAAGGCATTGGCTTTTCTAACGTAAGAGCATCACTTCCAGATACTCCAACGAGTTTTAAAATCACGGCTTCAAAATTTCAAACAATATCTTTATTGCTTTCCATTCTGTAACTCCCTCTAGTATCACAGAGGCATTTTAAAATTGATGAACCTCCCTAAAATGTATTTGGGGAGAAATATTTTTCAAAAAATGACAAGATTCTTTTCCGATTAAGGAGTACAGTGCATTCAGCAGCTGAAATGCATATCTCACCACAATAATGGACAAACATGTGCTAACTAAACACATATTTACAATGAGCTTAACAATGGATGTAAATACATGTTGGATTATACTGCAGTATTCGCACGGGTATAATATTGAATGGTTCTTTCATATTGGTCACTATGTCATAAAACAGGGTTCGTGAATTTAAAGAATAACCCCAAATGAGGAAATTTCTTCTTTCAACAAATTATACAATTATTCTTCATCAATGATTTTTGTCTTTTAAAAATGATTTGTGGATTTCCATGTTGTTATCTACGTAAAGAAAAACTACAGCCACTACAGTATAGTCATGATTGGAAATCTCTTGAGTTTCATAAAACATTACAGATAAATATTTTTGAAATGGTTTATAAAACACAAGACATAAACCATTACATATATATATATATATATATATATATATATATATATATATATATATATATATATATATATATAT
>JAPDSC010060479.1:71919-84571 GCA_026290005.1 Latrodectus geometricus
TATATATATATATATATATATATATATATATATATATATATATATATTGGTAAAAAACGACTGTGAATAGAGTTACAGATTTGTGATTTGATAAATTAAGAAAATATTTTTGATGATTTTCGCATACAAAAAAAAAAAAAAAAAAAAAAAAAAAAAAAAAAAAAAAAAAAGGATTTCTCATTATTTAAAAAAATTTTTTTCAATTAAAGGGTAATCTTTAACACTCAAATCCATTGATTCCAAAAATCTGTTTTAATTATTAGAACTATTTTTTCATCTTGTTTTCTCAAAAAGCAATACAGTTTCACAGATTTTTTTTCAAATGGTTACAGTTTTCATAACTTCTTTCAAGTTGCTTATCGAGATTAATACAAATGGAACCCATGATAAACTTCTAGTAAAATTTACCAAACAACTTTTTGAGTGTTTATGATAATCACAGGATTTTTAAACCTAAAATTTTTTTAACTGTTTTAAACCAATTACCGAATTTATTAATTGTAAATGCATACTCAATTTATATTTTATTAGGTTCTGAAAACACTCTGCATCAAAAGCAAAACACTTTATTTGCTGAAGGAAAACATTCTAAATATATGTACCCATTATATCACTCTTTTCTGGATTTAGATTTCCTTTATCGGGTGGAAAGCAAAGAATTGTTTTTGTTTCTGATTACACTTGGCAACGTCAAGCCCTCCCGTCAGAGACTATGCGAATGAAGTCTGAGAGAGAGCGTCTTCCGTTTTTGAATAGAGCACCCTCAAACGAGGGCGGAAGTACAACTTTCGGCTCATAGATGGCAGCACCATCTGTATCCTCCAATTTAGAGATTGAAACCAGAGAAGACCCCAAGCTTGGCTCCAACCATCCCCAGAGATATTAATTTGGAATGGGAACATGAAGGACATTGTGACCCGACATATTTTACGTGTCCCAGTCGCCCTTAGTGAACACGACGGATCTTCGGCTGAGCAGGGATTCGAACTCGCCACCTTTTGGTAACGAGAACGAGTCCTAACCAACCAGGCCACCATGGCCTCTAAAAAGAAGAGTTCAGGTTGATAAGTCAGTTTAAAGTTGCATTTCTAGTGGCATTTTAAAAACCATTAGCAGTGTCTCTTCCTTGGATCACAGGCAAAATTATAGAACTTACTTCAAAATCTCGGGCTTGTCAGTAATGGAGAAAGTAAATCCTTCCTATCTAGTAATGGCCAAGAGCCAGTTCATACTCTTCCGTACTAGTAGCTTGGTAACACTGAACCTTGTGATGCTACTTCTAATAATGAAAGAAATTGTTTCCTTTCCATTCAATAGTCATATTAGTTTGCCTTCCTGGACTAGTAAAAAAAATTTAATGTGACTGAAATATCAAATCCTCTCTTATTTCAAATCAATCATTTTTTTCAAGGCCGTGGTGGCCTGGTTGGTTAGGGCTCGTTCTCGTTACCAAAAGGTGGTGAGTTCGAACCCCAGCTTAACCGAAGATCCGTCGTGTTCACTAATGGCGACTGGAGCACGTAAAATATGTCGGGTCACAATGTCCTCCATGTTCCCATTCCAAATTAATACCTCTGGGGGAGGTTGGAGCCAGGCATTGGGTCTTCTATGGTTTCAATATCTAAATTGGAAGATTCAGATAGTGCCGCCATCTATGATCTAAAAGTCGTTCTTCCACCTTCGTATGACTGTGCTCTAATAAAAAGAAACGGAAGATGCTCTCTCTTCTGTTCAGTCTTCATCGCCTAGTCTTAACGAGCGGGCTTGGCATTGTCAAGTGTCATTAGAAACAACAACATTTAAAATTATTATTCTCGTAAATGAACAACATCATTTTAATCATCCAAAAATTTAGGGGTGCAACTGTACACCTATTCTCTCCGTATTTTCTGCTTATGTAGAGGAATTCATCAACTTTGCTACCTCCAAAGAAAAATATGATTCTAGCTTCTAGCTTTTAGGAAGAGATTGTGGTTTGAAAAAATTAAAAAAAAAAAAAAAAATGTTGATGTTAAGTGTATAATTTGCTTTGTTCAATACTCTCTTTTGCAGCACGAAATGAGTTCTTATGTTAGGAACAACTAAATACATCGAACCCAAAAATTACTTTTATTACGAAATCTGATAGTGATGTCGGAACACTTTAAATGCACATTCTAATGTACTGGGTTGCTCGAAAAGTCTTTTCATTTTTTTCCACCTGAATCAGTTGTGAAAACCAACCATTTTATGAACATGAATTCATGCTACGACCAGAAAGATAATAAAAGGTAATGGACTAGAATTGACAATGTACAATTCAATAAAATATTTATTCGTTATACGTTTTTCATTTACATATAAAACGAAATCACTTTCCTAAAAACATCATACTTCCGATCGTATTAAAAAATCTGAAAATACAATCACTTGAATTCAAAAGAGGGGAAAAAAAGATAGAGAGAGAGACAAGAAAAGAAAAAGAAAATAACTTATTTTTGAAAAAAATATATGAGAATATAGAAAGAAATAGAGCTATGATGACGTATATGTTTTTCCTACTGCCAGCGGTTACGCATAGCTTACGATTTTAAAAGGAAGAGAAGAACCAGATCTCTCCGTTCTTGAAGCGTGCATAGTTCCGAAACAGTGTGCATCACTGCATAATCAGTTCAAAACAATATTGATTATGGTTTAAATTCATTATGAAAGATGGAATCCCAAAATTTTTGAAGAGAAACTAGGCTCTTTTGATTTAAATTATCGGAAATTTACATCTTGATGGAAGTATTAATGTATTTTGTACAGCTGAATTTTCTTTACGTGTCAATAAAAACCCGGAAACAAAATTCAGTAAATGTATAAAATAACAACTTTATTAATATAGAGTGAATGAATAAATTCAGCATAATTGACTTGCCCTTTTTAATTTCGACTTTGAATTTAAAAAATTATTTTAATTGAATTCAATATTTATGTATGTTTTATTTTCCTCTTTTGTATGTTTATTTACACATTTCACACAATAATTTTCAAGAATAATTAATTAAATAATTATTATTAATTATTTTTTAATTTTTCTTTAAGTGAATAAATGCTAGGAGACTACACTATTGGTTTTCTATAGTATATTTTCAAAAGATAAATGTTCCACAGTTTTTATTGCATTATTTTTATATGATTTTATTAACTCTTTTTAAAAACTCCATAATAAGAAATTCGTGATTTTTATAGAAACCTGCGACTCTTAAATTATTCATAATTTTTATATTCCAAAATTTGCATGAGAAAAAGAATACCTTAAAATTATAATTTTTTAAAATATATATTTTCATATTAATCATAGTGATTATTAAAGGCAAATTTTCCTAAAAAAATTTTATTTGAAACATTCACCTATAACTCCACGTTTTGGTTTTTCCCTAAGAGAGGAATTAAAATCCCTAATAGGGAATTTTTCGCATCCCTCAATTTCTCTTTCCCTTCCGATTTAAAACGTGAAGAGACTTCCAAATCTTCAAGCATGACGCAGTGGAAGCGTGATGGGAGTTCTCCGGCTACATTTTACTTGCTCTGAGAATTAAAGAATGCGGAGTAACAGTGAACAGAAAAACATGTTCGTGAATAGAAGCATCCCTAAAGATGAGCCAGGTAGGGTCAAAATATTTATTTCCAAAGCAAATTAAAAATGCTACTTATATATTTATTTATTTTTTTTTACAGAATTTTCTTCTGTTTACTTATTTTTTATTTCCTGAAGTTTACAAATAATTCTTGAGAAAAAAAATAAAATAAATAAAAATAAAGAAATAAAAATAAAATGAAAATAACAAAATATTTTATATAATGATTGCGTTAATTACTTAAATAAAAATTCGCAAAAGAAAATTACTCCAAATTATTAAAAAAAAATATTGATTTAAAAAACTTGTTATAATTTATAACCTTATATTATTTGTACTTGGATAAATAAATTTAAAAAAAAAAGGAAAAAATCTTTTTTATCGCTCTTTTTTATTTTTGAATATTTTTAATTTCTTAAATTTTTTTTAATCTTTTTTTATGGAAATATTTGTTAAGTAACATTTTTGAAATGAAACAGTCTGAAGATTCAAATTTGCATTATGAGTTAAAATAACTTATTTCATTTTTCCTTCATTATATACTGTTACACATTTTTTTATGTTATGCACTGTATATGTTTGCTTTCATTTTTTTTTAGTTTTTAAATTGCTTAATAATATTTTGTTTTATATTATAATAACTTTAAATTAGTAAAATTTTATTTATTTAAATTGTTTTATTTTAAATAAATATTTTATTTGAACTGATTATTAGTTTACAAGAGAAATTCAGACTTTTTTTTCTAGTGGTTCTAATAATATGAATATGTTGTGTATCAAAAGAGTTAGTTGTAAAATTCATAATCATTAGATATAAAAAGAGAATATTTATTTATACATTGACCTATTATTTACTTTGAGTTATTTTATATGAATAAAAATGACTCTTGAAAATAAGAAACATCTTTCAAAACGTTTGTAATGCGTATAAAATAAAGCATATGTTCATATATACTATATAAAATATTTTCAGAAACTAATTAATCATAAGTTTTTATTTTAACTAATATTTAAAACAAATTACAAAAAAGTAGCTTACAAAAATTAACTATAAAAAATTAGTCAATAAAATATTTAATTTAATTTGATATAGTAGAGTAATTTAGCAACTTGTTTAACATAAATTCAGGGAACATGAATATAATGGAAATAACTGGGGAAAAAAAATGGTGCTAAAAAGGCATAGTTTTGCCAACACTTGGAAACCTTATACCAAATATATGGTTGTTTTACTTTTATTTTCATAAAACATTGTGTTTAATTAAACAAAAGAGATCATTTATAATAAATATTTTTCTGCTTTTAAAACACAAAATGATGAGTATTCAGGACATACCTACTATAGAATAGAATGCGATTGTTTTATCATCAATATAACGTTATTCTTTTATAGATTTTCCATTTAAGTAGTTTTTTTGTAGTTATTAATATAATCGATTTAATAGTTTTATATTGCCATATGAAGTGATTAAAGAAACAATATAAAACGATTTGGCGTCAATTTGGTGACATTTAGGGCAATTTTCCTAATCGACAGAACTTAAAAATAAACCACATATTTTAATGCCAAACTTGATTAATTTTAAATTTGTTAAACAATTTATATTTTTCTAAATTTTGATTATTAATGACCATGAGATGTATTTTACTCATATTTATAATTATATTTATGTTAATGTAAATTATTTTTACTGTTCCATTAAAGGCATGTCATTTTTTACGCCATTTCGGTGCAATTATGGCTATATGAACGCAATTTTAGTTTTTTATATGTTTTGACTGCAAATATTTTAAAATTAAATAATTAAAAAATAGTTTCAGTAAAAATTGTTATGTAAACACATTATATTAAATATATATATTTCTTTTAAATGTTTTAAAGTCAGAAAGACACTAATTCTACTTTTTAAAAATAAAATGATATTTTAATCTATAAAAAAATTATGTAAACTGGTTGTATAAAATATAAGATAAAATTAAAATAAGGTTCACTAAACTCAGTATAGATGTTAATTCTTAATATCATAAATAAATATGTAAATCGTAAGGCGAATAATCGGACGTATTCATTTTTGGTGAATAATGCTTTTTTTTTTTTGCATAAATGAATAAAAAATCTTATCTCTTACTAAAGGAAGAAGTTTGAAATCCTTTGGTGTAAAAAAATAAAACATCAACTTTAAAAATAATGAAATTATGATTAGATAAAAATTGGTTGCGCGAGTAACGTTTATAAACAGAAACCAAACTTGCGAAAGATGGTGTCGACAGAATAAGCTAAATAAAAAAAACGCGTTAAGTGGCGTACCTTTAACGGAGTACCTAATTATTGGTGTATATTTAAGTTAATTAGTTTTGTTTCTACATTAATTATCTTGTATTTATTAATAATTGCTTTATTAATAAAATAATGGAGAAACATAACACCATTATATAGTTTGGGGAAAAAGAAATCCATTATTTTTACGTGAACTTTTTGTAACTTCTTTCAGATTCGCTTTGTAAAAAGGTTTAAAACAGTTTTCATGTAGATTTTTAGGTCTTGTGCGAAGCTACGACTGCTGACATGCTGTCAAGTTTGATAATTTTTGATATTTTATAGACATTCTCGACGATGTTGTATCCATGCGAGGTGCATCTTTAGCATCCAAATACCCAAACGGAATCGACGAAACAAAAATTGTACGTAACTGTTGTTACAGTCATATATTGGACGATAAACACCTTTCACAATTTTAGCCACCCAGCTATCTTTTTCGCCGTTACAGTAGAAAAACGAAAATGTATCGAATTTTCTGTTTGTTGTCTTCCATTTTTAAAACCTTGTACTCGTAATTGAATGAATCAAACAAAAAACCGCAAGAGAATATTTTAGTGTCAAACGTCACCTTTCCAATGAGCATAAATTTGAAATTGTTTGATAGATACCTCACGAGATATCGATCACTACAGACGTCTACCGAAAAAATAATGGATTACTTTTTCCCCAAACTAATATTTTATATTTCAATATTCAGATCTTAAAATATTTTTTCAAATAAAAGCTTTGTGTTTTCAAAAAATAACGAACATTGGAAAAAAAAAAAAAACCCAACTTGATAATAGTTAGGATTTTAGAATCGATTATTTTCTGAGATCTAATAAAATAATCTTTGTAATCACTGATGGTAAATTAAATTTATTTCAAAAGGAAACATTTATAATTCGATTTTTTAAATTTAAGGAAAGAGAAATATAGCTATTTATAAATTGGTAAAATTATGAATATTATTTATAATTTTTAGATAATTATACTGAACTATTGAACATTAGTAAACAGAGTGTGTTCCCATATTTTAGTAACCATTTTTAATATTTTCCATAAAATTTAATATTGATTTGAAAATAAAATGTTATTCGTATCGAGTTGTTATAAGGCTTAATTATCGTCAGCAGCATTAAAAATATTCTTTGCTTTTAAACTTCGATGAAAAATTAACAATGGATCGGAGGCTGTATTTTTGTGCTATCCGAAAAGAAATACCCTTATTCAACACAAAAAAATGATGTTAAAATTATGGTTTTAGTATTTCTACACGTTAAATAATAACATAATTAATATGAAAGGTAATAAACATAAAAGTTTACATTTGATTGGGAAAAATGTGTACCCAACAAAGGTACGGACATATCTTATTAAATTTAAAGTCGCTTTTCATGTTTAGACGGAAAATTCTACAAACCAAATGCAAAATCTTTAAATATTTTTGTGGGAACTGTGAACAAAATTATTAAATCTGATTTAAAGTTAATCAAAGCAAAAAACACGAGGATCGTCGCATAACCTCAAAGCATGTTTCTCAGGTAAGACTATGTGCAGATTATTGTATAAAAATTATTTGGCGTGGGAAAATAGAAATGTATATTTACAATTGATGAAGCTAGGAATCTGTTTATCTGACTGGAAAAAAATTGATTTACTAAGCGAAAAGAGAAGAAAATATAAGTTAGTTTAGAAAAATACGGAAAGCTTTTCTAAAGGCTTTGTAGTTATTATTGGATTTTCTTATAATGGAAAATTCAAAATAAGTATAGTAGAAAAAATATCAAAATTAATTTGATTTATTATTACTAGTATAAATTAATACCTATTTTCTTAAAAAAGAGATTCCATTTTTTTTTATCTGAACAATATTTGCCGTGTTAAATTCCATGAGGATAACACCCATATCTCTAAACGTACTGCTCTATCTTTTTTTTTTTTTAAAAAAAACAAACCGGAATTGAAGTTATTCCTTTTAAATAAATCCCACCCGAGTCCCTTGACGTTTCACTTATGGATTACTGTGTATTTTGTCCTTTGAAACAAGCTCTTTATAAGCAGCATCCCAAAATTTCAGAAGATTTTGAAGGAGGAATAGTACAATATCAGCCATGATGTTTTAAGAAAACGACTTTTATCTTGGAAATTAAGATGCAATATGAGGGTTCAGAGAAAAGACTATCTGATTGAATATATTAGAAAAAGATCTTATATTTATTTAATTATACATCTTTGCAAAATCGTCACAAAAATATGCTAACACTCTCTGTATATATCAGAATTTAGATTTTCCGCAACCTGACATTGTACAACTTTTAAACTCCTTCGAAATTTAAGTTGAATTTTCTTGAATGCTTCTCTCTGTGCTGTCAAACTACGAATAAAAATATGGTTTTTTGAATTCCTAGAACATAGAAATATCTTTTTAGTAAGCTTTTTGAAATGTAGAACAAATGTGAGGCAAGTTATCGCATATATCTGCGTTGTAATTCGAAATAAGTCGTACGATGAAATAGGTAATTGTGTGTGTTGTTAGTATATGGACGAAGTTGTTTAAGGCATACCGCATTGTTCTTAAAAAACTTTTTTTGTGTAAATTGTGTAACTATTAACGAAATACTGGTTCAGTAGTATACAAAGAAAAGGCACACTATCAATGTCCAAATTCTCATCAAGAAAAATTTTAAAACATTCTTCCTAACAATTTCTATTGGTTTCTACATCTCATTTTCTTAGAGATTAATAATACATCATGGTTTCCAGTTTTGTATTTCTTTGAATTCTGTATCCCACACATACATCCAAGAAGCATTGTCAATTTAAAAATTATCAGAAAAACTGTTTAATTCTACAAGAATAATCTGTCTTGAGAGTTTAATCTGAGCTTCTTTTTGAAATGGAATTGGTAAGATTAGTTCATCGGCTTCCATGAACAAAATTGTCAAAATTTTGAACTGTAGCAACATTAATCACTAATAATGCTTAATGAATGACATACTATAAGTTTAAAATTTCTTTCACTTTTAAAGTAATGTTTAATGACGTTCAATGATTGTCGACAGTAGTAGCCATTTCAAGCAATGCATTGTCTACAAAGACATCTTTAAGTTTACTAAATTATCCATCAAGCTAATTTTTAAAATCCATAATTGATCAATGAATATGCGTAAAACAACAATCAGATTTCTTATACTATGATAAACTCTCAATATATGATGGATAAATTAACAATATCATTACATAGTTGGTAAATATTATTGAAAATAATTTGTTGTCTGAAGTTTTCTTTATCTCGTTACTGTAGATATAAACATGCAATAGAATTTTAATATAATATTATATTTTATATTATTGTAAAAAGTATTAGATAGTATTTTTGTTTAATTAATCGTATTCCTCATTATACTAAGAAAAGAAATACTAATTACAAAAGATAATAATTCAATGGAGAGAGAAAAAAAAATCACTTACTTCAATTCTGCAAAATATTATTTATTGCTCTTTGGAAAGAGGCGGAATTTTTAATATAATTCATGAATCGAAAATAACAATGTTAAGAAGCATCATAATTTTAGGTCTTAAAAAATAAGTACGACGTGTTAATAAATACGTTATCGCAATGAAGCAATCGCTAATTATCGCTTGCGGGAAAGTAATTGGAGGACATTATTTATGTCAAGAGTGATTACGATCGCTAATACGTTCAAGGGATGCATATCGATTAACACCCTGCGCCATCAAGGCATAAATAATCGGACCATAAATAATTCATTTAAAGTAGTTGAGAAATTTCATCAGACGGCCTGGATATCTTTCAAGCGAATTCTACATGAACTTGCTTTTCTTGTTGCTTTTGTTAGAGTATATATTTGAATATAACTCCAAAATTAATAAAAAAAGAAGAAATAATTGAGAAATATATTTAGGTAAAATATTTAATCTGTTTGTTCTCCGATTTTTTGTCCACAAATGAATTGCAAATGGTTGCACGGAAACAATAAAATTTATATCTGTAATTTGTCTCTGGTTGACCTAAAGCACAAAGGCTGTGTTTCAACCAATGATTAACTCAAAAGACAAAAGCATTTTGAATTTTTGGCTGAGATTTACTGTACGGTCACCATTGGCGTGATTTTTCACATTTGGCGATAAATAACATTTTCTGGCAAGCCAACCAATTCTGACCAATCTTTTTCTGTTCGCGATCTTTCTCTGTTGCAGTCAGATAAATAGATCCCATCTTCATCAATTGTAAATACATATTTCTATTTTCTCTCGCCAAATAATTTTTATACAATAATCTGCACATAGTTTTACTTGAGAAACATGCTTTGAGGTTATGCGACGAACATCGTGTTTTTTGCTTTGATTAACTTAAATTCGGATTTTCCAATTTTCTTTCACAGTTCCAACAAAAATATTTAAAGATTTGGCTCAGATTTACTGTACGGTCGCTCTTGATGCGATTCTCCAAAGTTGGCGATAAATAACATTTTCTGGCAACCCAACCAATTCTGACCAATTAGAGAGGAGGGATTCCGACCAATCAGGCAATATTTTTCAATATTCTGTTTATTTTTAGACTTCGCTTGTGCAAAATGGTGAGATTTTTGGCGACTTTTTGAAAAGGTTGCCAAAGGTGACAGTAAATTTTTACCGAAATTTTTATTACAGTTTTTGTCATTTTTGAATTCACTGTAAAAGTGCTTATGCTGCAAACCATCCAATTCCAAAATTCGCGTTTCAAAAATAGAGATGTAGATTTTCCTACATTTCAAATTAGTCATTCATACTAATTGAGGTTGAGAAAAACTACTACTGGAGGTTGAGAAAAATATGACTGAAATTGGATACCCCTTCTTACTACATTACAGTGTAGAAAATTTTTTTTTAAACAGTATTTATCATTATTATTTTTTTTTTTTCAGTTTCCGGAATTGTATTGCTTTTGTCAACTGTAACAAATGTGGTTTCTGTTTTCCAAATATGCTGTCAAACGTAAAGGGATTAGAACACAAATGAAAAGAATTCTGAGCTCAAAATGCAATAATTTCATAATTGAATCTAATTTTTAAGCACTCTATACTTAATTCGGATTTGTTTTAGCTGATACACACGTGAAACTTCATTACGTGATACAAAACAACACTTTCAACAAACTTAAGAAAATAGTTAATGTCGTTAAAAATAGCAAAAAACTTTCTTTCCAAACCGCAAATATTCAAGAAAGTTCAGTACAGGTTTTTTTCACTCGAAGTAACAAACGGGTAATTGTAACTATTTTAATTGCTTTAAACATTTTATTCTTAATGATTGTTTAAAGGAATAGAAATGTTCAGTCAAATTCGTGAAACAAAGTTTCGTTGCTAACGAATTTATGAAAAAAGCAGAATAAAGATAATATGGAAATTTGCAACTCAGTTTTCATATATTTGTTTGAAGGTTAAATTAATTTAATTTTTAAGAGTCCGCAGGATTTTTTCTACAAACTAAAATTAGATAAGAGTTCATCGATGAGAAATAAAAATGTAAAATTTATTCATTTTAAGCAATCAAAACACGAATGCATTTAAATGTTAATAAATGATTTATGCTATAATGATGTTGTTGAACGAAGGCTTAAACATTGTATTTTACGTCTACTTATAACAATGAATTCAACTTTAACGATGTAACTATGCAAATGATGCAAGATTAAATAACTTTGAGCTTGATAATTTGCAACAGCAGATTTTACTAGCTGTTGGCCATTAGTTTTCTTGGTCTGAGAAAGATATTGGTGAACTGCATAAAAAAAATATCTGTGTATATGGTTATTCCTTTTAATAATAAAAAAATCAAATTACTGTTTAAAATATTTATATTTTGATTTCGATTCTTAATAAATCAAACTTGTTTTTTTTTAACAAAATAACCTGAACTTTGAAGAATACTTTTCAAATAAATCGAGTGTAAAATTCGTTAAATTTGCATATTTAGCTAAGATATTTGTATGTTAAATTAACTAAATATAAGAAAACAGCAACATGATGCCATAAAAAATGAAATATTTAGTTAAAATATGATTTATTGTTAATGTAAGTAAAAGAAAAGGAAATGCTTTCGATTTTAAAAATTGGATACATTTTTATTAATTGATAATTGCAAAATAAATTCCAGAAGCGCAAAGCGTTTTAATCTATCCGCTTTCTGTTGTTGTTTCTGATGACACTTGGCAACACCAAGCACGCCCGTCAGAGACTAGGCGAATGAAGTCAAATAGAGAACATCTTCCGTTTTTTGAATAGAGCACCCTCAAACGAAGGTGCAAGTACGACTTTTGGCTCATAGATGGTAGCACTATCTGAATCTTCCAATTTAGAGATTGAAACCAGAGAAGACCCAAAGCCTGGCTGCAACCACTCCCAGAGGTATTAATTTGTTATGGGAACATGGAGGACATATTTTACGTACTCCAATCGCGACCCGACATATTTTACGTACTCCAATCGCCATTAGTGAACACAGCGGATCTTCGGCTAAGGCGGGATTCGAACTCACCACCTTTTGGTAACGAGAATGACTCCCTAACCAACCAGGACCCCTCGGCCTTACCCACTTTCTTCTATAACTTATTGGAAGACTTGGACTATTGCATTCAGTGCGATCAAACAAGAGTGAGACTGCAATAGCATGAAGGTTCTATGATACCAAAGGTACTAGGGCCTTTTTTGTGCCTAGAGATTAAATATTTCTTTACTAAATACAT
>JAPDSC010060479.1:104571-123111 GCA_026290005.1 Latrodectus geometricus
ATAAAATATCAAAAATTATCAAACTTGACAGCATGTCAGCAGTCGTAACGCACAGGACCTAATAATCTACATGAAAGCTGTTTTAAACCTTTTTACAAAGTGAATGCAAAAGAAGTTACATAAAGTTCAAGTAAAAATGATGGATTTCTTTTTCCCCAAACTAATATCTTATGCACGCATTTCCCCACAAAATTTTCCTCACATTTCAAATATAATAATTAAAGGTTTTTGATAAGCTAATTATGATGCCAAAAGATACATGATTTAGAAAATATGACAGTAAGATTTTCAAACATCAAACAGAGCAAACAGGGGAATAGCGAAAATATCTTAATATCTCAAAGTTCCCCCAATCAGGTAAGCTTCTGATTTCTTCCCCACGCATTAAAACAAAAACAACTCAGCTCGGAAAGTGATGAATTATTTAGTTAATATCAGCGTAATCCCATTAACTGTAGACAAATTATTACGCTTGGTTTTTCGTTCGGAAGTGACAGCGTAAGATGAAAGAGAAAGTCGTGTGGCTCGCTTAATCCGCAGCTGATTCGCTTGAAGTAATTTGGCACGAGCCCAAAAAAAGCTGAAGCAGAAAAGTCTCTTATATCTATTTGGCACAATTCCAAGAAAATAATACCATTCATGTCTTATCCACAAACATTCGCAGTAACTTACAATAGAGAGATGGTATCAATGATTTTATATCAATGGAGAATGTTGTCAAAATATTATTTCTTCTAAACCAAATTCACAACAAATGATGATTCTAGAACGTTGTTTACATACGTATAGAGCTTTTGTTATTGTATCAATAAGTTCGAATCATCTTTTGTATCGAATTTCAATGATTTTTCACTGCTTTCATATTTTTGCAATCATCATTAAATATCATGATGTCAGCAAGAAAAAATGAACCACAATCATCGAAAATGTAAAATCTATTTGTAAAATGATAATGATAACATATACAGTTTCAATATTAATTTAAATAATAAATAAATTTAAAGGAAAACACCATTATTGATTATAAATTTGTTTTACGTGTCTCGGTTGAAATAAAACAAATTTCTTTTCTTTGGAAGTAGTGAGCTAAGAATTTATTGGGGTAATAATTCTAATGTCGCCATAAATAATTTATAAATTTTTGGAAGGAACTTTCTTTCCATGTTCTGAAAAGTAACTTACGAAAAGTTTGAAATATTTTTGAAAAGTTTGGTTGAAATAACTAAATGCCATTACGAAAATAATTCTAAAACTGCTCTACAACGAATTTTTGATGAATACTGAAAAATTGATATTCACTGATTGTGCCTTTTGTGTTATATATATATTTAAAAACCTCTTCCAAGCCAGATGTTTTAGGAGCAGTTTGATAATAACGAAAATTTATTAAAAATTCAATTGATTTTACAGAAAATAACGGTAAATTTTTACCGTTATTTTTTGAGGACTCAAAATATTTATTAATGATTTTAAATATCTGCCGAAGATTTAAGTGTATATCGTAATAAATGTTTTAGTTAAATAACTTACAAATCTATCTAAAAATTTAAAGGATAATAAACCGTTATTGAAATGCATAATAGAAATATATGAATGCATAATAAAATAATAGTTTGAAGAAAAACTTTGTTGTTATTTATCCCCCTGGTGCAGGAAAGCCCATACCAGGTCCAGAAGATCTGGCATAGGGTAGTATGCAGCTTTTATTTATTTTTTTGGAGAGGAATGACTTGACCTCTGAAGACACATGCCATAGATCCCTATAAACGGGTATAAAGGTAACCATTCATACAAAGAAATGACAAAGACAGGATAGAGAGAAAGTACATCCATGCCCGAACCGGGATTCGAACCCAGACCTCCTTATCCGAAGTTAGGCATGCTAACCACTAGATAGAGTAAGCGGCCAAGAAAAACTTTAAAGTCGTTATAAATACACTGTCAGCCACCCCAAATGCAACATAGGAAAGACCAGAATTATCACAGCAACATTTTTGGGCAGATAACGCGTTATACAAAGATCAAACAATTGCAGCTACAGTTTCTTATGAAGTATAGATGATGTCAAAATCAGTAGTTGGTGCAATCGTCATTCTTGGCTATAACTTCTGTCCTGCACCTCAGCATAGAATCAAAGGGCCTTGGATGTGTCCTTATAGTACAGTATCTCTGAAGTTTCCACATATTGCCAAAGTTGCTCTGGATGTAATAGCTGAAGATGTACCTCGAGCCAATTGTAGTAAAAGTATATAGCTCATCTTTCTATTGGCAATAGATCGAGAGAACAAGTAGACCAAGGAAGCAATTCAATCCAACGAGTAAAAAAGTACTTAAAACTTGCCAGCCATATGGGTTCGTGAAATATCATGTTGAAATATGGCTGATGACAAGTGCTGAAGTTATGGGAAGATCACAGTCTCCAATACCTTAGAGATATAGTGTTAATTGTTCTGTATGCAGCCAATTTGTACTAGGGAAACACCAGGTGCAGGACCAGTGTTGCAATTCATTATGCAACAATTCACCACTATGTCAGACTTGAATCAGATTATCGTGGTATTGCAGACCAAAACAGGATTTGTCAGTAGAAACAATATCGTATCATTTCCTTTTCACATCTGTCGTACATTTCACCATTGGCAGGACAAACGTCTACGGTTTTAAGTCAGGTGTAAACGAAGCAATATACACCTTGAGGATATTGCACTCAGCTGTAAACGATGAAATTTAATGTCGTTCTATTATTAACAGACTGAATCTGCTGTGCTATGATTCGTGATATGGTTGAATGATCCATCACTGTCATGCGCATAATATCTTGTCATCTCGTGCATTGGTACAACCAGGTAAGTGTGATCAGCCCCGTCAGTCTGCGTTCAGTTCTACTTCCACCAATTCCACGTCACAATTTCTTGGTTTCGTTCAACATGATAACCGATTTTTCTGGAAGATAATCCGCCATAGGCTACTTTTCTTTTTAAGTTGAACTCAGAAATTATCTCAAAAGACGTCCCATGTCTTCTAAGAGACATAATTAAGCATTGAGCAAAAAATTGCAGTACTTTAAAATTAGCATTTTTTTTCTTTTTTGCACGTTGTAGTACAATCGCCTGTGATTCGCGAATATGCTGCAATGCTAACGATTTGCATATCTCATCTCAGCAAACTTATGATGTAAATTTCACATAGTTTGAATGTTTTTTTTTTCTTCGGTTTTTGCATTTTGGGTTACTAGCAAGTATAGTTCCCTGGCGAAAAATAACAATTTTAAAATATATACTGTAGCGTGTAGCATACTATTATGTGTACTGTAACTTAGTAAATCGACACTTAAATTTCTTTTCTCTTAAATACACGTCAACAAAATACTATAGCACAAACACACGTTAGAATTGTAATTATTATTGTTTACCTCTTCGCATACACTCAGCTATGTGTTTATTTAACACTGATTCAGTGATCCTCTTATAAATCTCTACTCACTTGTCAACTGAATTTTAGATATTTTCTGGGACTGTTAATCGACACAAGAAACACCGTTTGTGCACCAACTAATGATAAAAGAACAGTTACCTAAATTTAAGTATTTGTGTTTGTTACAATGCATACAATGCAATTGGTTCTAAGGGGAAAATTTCTGTTTGTGATTTCAAACTATAATCAAATGATGAAGTCAGTATTTGGTAATTCTGCTGCAACTCATAGCATTTTTAGCATAGTATTGTAGCCTATTCTGCTGAAAAGCCACTTATCAACAACGGACAAAGAATGGGTTTATAGATGTTACGAATATTAACCAAATAGACCCTCTTAGCTTGGTGGTCCTTAATAGCAATTGAGAATGATTCAGTCGCTGGCTAATCAATGACTTGTTTTCCGACACAAAATTTTTAAGTTCATCTTCCACTTTGGTTAAATACTTATTAGCTATTCATCCTTTGGAAATTTGTAGTTTTGCTGTTGCCTAATACGCAAGACGTATTTTCTAATAGAATTAAACACACTCACATTCTTTTGGATTTGGTTCGGCATAATCAAACCATCTAATAAAGAAAAACAGAAAGCGAATAAAAGTCACCTTTAATTCGCTTCTTTCTTAAACCAACATCCTCAGCCATAGGGTGTACAACGAAATAAAATGTCTTCACCTTTAAAAATATAGCTCAAGGTCAATGGCACCTAAATTTTGTATTCTGATTAGAACTGACGCCAGTGCTGGTATTTTTTGTAACAGCTTATATACTACAGAAATACCACTGGACCATTTGGCTTAGGGTAGTTTGCGGCTTCTTTTTGGAGAGGAACCACAAGGCCTGAAGACTGACTTAATCTCTGAATTCACCTGCAGACAGGTAGCTGGGCGAAATGGAACGGGCTTCACGCCTAGAGTGACCTTGCCTGGAGAAAATCGCCCGACATACGTCACCCGTTCTGCCGGGGAACACACCTTCGCCACAATGAAGCCGACTGCAGTATTTGAAAACGCCAAGGGCATATATTCTCAGAAGTGGCCATCTAAATTCTTGAATGGAGTGACTTTCTCTCCTTGTTCCTGTTCCCTCCCTGCCAGCTCTGCACCCCTACTTGATTATCTTGGCGGCTCCTGGAGGCAGCTGTGGGATGAGCAGGATCTGGTCAATGGGGGATCTGGCTCGTCGGGTCCTGGTGAAAGCTTTCTTACACGAGGGGAATAAGTAACATCACTACACAAATAATTTCGGTATCGTACTAATTATTTAGCAAAATAAATTTCAGGAATCTTAATAAACATTCTTTCATGTCTATTTTTCCAAAATACATTATATATATTATTTTTTGATTCAATGTTTTACTTAATTACAAATCAGTCTTATAATTTATGTACTCATAAATAGAGTATTTACAAAGCTAGAAAAAAATATTGGGAACAAATAAAAATCGAATTGTTGATTTAAATAAATATACAGTGTGTATTACAGAAGCGAATTACTAAAATCCAGAATGACGTTATATTTATACTTACTTAGTCAGTTAAGACAATAATAGCAATTATCGCAATACCAACATGTGATTGCAGCATAATAAATACGAAATCTTCTAAGACTAAGGCCAATTAAAATTGCTTCGCCTAATATCACCGAAATTCCATTTAACATCAAAATAAAAAAGGAAGAAATACAGCAGTACCCACTAGATTTAGATTTCACAGTGAATGCTTACGAAAATCTAAAACGCGTTGACATGAATAGAATATATTGCTACATTCTGACATTTCTAATCGTATTTAAAACCAGTTTTAAATACAAAGGATTCTATTCATTCTGTCATACCATATGAGTTTTAAAAAATGGCTGGTGGTCTGAATTTTAAAAATAATTGACAATATCGAATATCTATCTCCAATCAGTAATTTCCATCATCCTTACGCATGTGTATGATTAGGAAAAATATTTATAAACAGTAATATTTGTATTGATTTCATGATTTTTTAGTTTTGCGAAATAAACATCATGTGAATCGGAAGTCTATAAAAGATTCTTTCCAAACTCTCTATTGACTAAATATATCTTATATGGATTTACAAAAATACAAATAATTATTAACACATCTCAGTGGATATTCTAGTGGGTGAAATATGTTATCTTTTTCTTTTTTAATGTTAACTTTTCATAAATAATGAAAATTCCAAAGAATTCACAATAGCAGATGCATATGGAAAAAACAGAAATACATCTAGTCAGTATTGCATATTTCAAAAGTTGACAATGACTCATTTTATCGTGTTCCTCTAAAACTAAGCTGCTTAAACTATCTCCTAAATCATTAGCTCTCAGTTCTACAGTTAATAGGTTCGATACTTACCTGTGATGAGGATTTTCTTTGTGGTTTCACAATTCGTAAACTGTAAGGTCCCCTTAGACTTAACCCATCATACTCAAAAAATTACTGTAAAATGGCAATCAAACCAATCCACCCAAATAAATGTTGTCTTACTACCAGATTGCGACACATACATTTAATATTTATCTACTTTTCGATATCTAAATGATCAAGTTACTATAGTCAAATAATCAGGAAATTACTTCTTGAAATTAACTTTTCAATAATAAACTTTTGAACTTTATTAATTCATAAACTGTTAATGCGCATTTTACCTAAATAGAATATGGAAAACTATTATGTTATCATATTAACATGGTATATATATATATATATATATATATATATTAAAGCAATAAATACAATGTATAGAAAAAGCAAATACAATACCAAACAACAAATATTATATAGGCAATCAAACCAGCGCAAAGGCAGCTATTGAGAGAAATACCGATACAAATTAAGTAAGATGTATTTAGATAAAACAAAGAAGAAACTATACAATTGCATATCAATAAGACAAAATCTAGAAAAAATATATAATATAATATAAATTGGGAAAAGGCATAGGGACCACGTCTTCGTCAGGAGAGAGATGGTCAACTATGCAAATAAGACGCCCTTTTCTGACTAACACGAAAGACAAAGGTCTAAATATATTCGTGTTATTCATCCGAAGAGTGTCTATATAAGAAGAAAATAAAACTATATCAAAATCGAAATAAATGGAATCAAAATAATACAATGAAAGAAAAATAAGCAAACCAATACAATGAGAAAAATATATCAAGGTTAGGTTATGACGGGGACATTTTTGGAGCTCTATGCTAATATACTTGTAGCTCACATTGAAAAAAAGATAACTGGAGATGATTTTTTTTTATAATTAAACACACATGCCATAGGTACTCATTTATGGGGTAGGCAACCATTCACATGTCATTCATACAAGGAAAGGACAAAGACAGGGGAGAGAGAAAAAGAAAGTACATCCATGCCCGAACCGGGATTCGAACCCAGACTTCCCTATCCACAGTTAAGCATGCAGACCACTAAACAGAGTAGGGGGCTTATCAAACACTGAAGAATATGGTTGCCAAAAGTAATAAGAAAAATTTTTTATAAGTTAAATTAAGAAATTAAAGTAGTTTAAAACATTTAATGTAGATTAGAAATTAAAATGTAATCGAAGTGAAAGTAGGTGTTTTCCGAGATTTTTATAAGAACTTCAATGCTTGGGTGGCCTTTCTGTAATTATAAAAACTACATTTATTTCATTTTCTAATATTCAAATACTACTTCATTTTCTTGTGTAGTTGGAAATTAGGATATACTAAAAAATATTTGTCAGAAATATATTCCGTTAGAAAGATTTTTAAATTTTTGTGGAATGCTGAGATAAGACGTAATTGAAGAATCCATTTAAGGAAAAGTTGTAATTACTTTGCCAAGAGGTTTAAAATGTTCTTCAGTTCTCGATCCTCAACATACACATAGGCACGGGAATGAGATTCCCAGAGTAAAGTGGGTGAACCCGTTAAGGTGAAGTTTGATTGCGTAATCGAAGCAGTTGATACGTGAGGCCAGAGGTGAAGTGTGAGAAAACCGCTGTCTGTCCAAACACCCTTTTAAGTGACTTTCCCTGTCATCGAGAAAGGCCTTGATGAGGCAAAAATAAAATCGTCACTCATTCATCTTTGTCGCCTGCCACTTTTGAAGGAATTAGGCCAGAATTCTTCATCGTCGATCTCCCTATTTTGAGCGATCGAGCTTTATGCACAGCGAATAGTTTGTCGCTCGCAACAAGTAGTTAACCGTGTTGGTGAAGTTTGCGTTATTTATTTATTTATTTTTTTTTTTTGATCACCCGCTTTATTTTGTAATCTCTTAAAACATGATTTATCCGAAAGCGGTCGTGGGAAAATATCGCGGATGGAAATACTTAAGAATTCTACTCACAGCGCGCGTTTCCTTAGAATGGAACTACATTCTTTCAATATCAATAATCTGACATCATAGTGAGCTGAAAATGTTTTCTTTGTCTGATATCATTTTATAGTCGTTAGAGACGTTAAACGCATATTTCTTTTGGAGTGATTCTGTTTTGTACACTGAATGTGCACTAAAATACAGTTCTACTAAAATTTTCAGAAATAGTTAGGAAATTCATCAAAAAAAAAAATGTGTTTGCTATAATTATATTCCTACTGTAATTAGAATATAGTTTAAGAATAAATAATAATAAAAATTGTTATTGATATATATTTTCATCACTTGAATAAACACACTAATGCATGCATTCAAATATTCAAATATTTCTTGAAGCATAATAAATTTGAAGGTTGATAGTTATAGATGACAGAAATAGCACTTATATATATATATATATATATATATATATATATATATATATATATATATATATATATATATAAGTTGTTACTTATGACACTTGGCCATAGTATCTAGCGCCCATTTTTAGTGGTGATTAGAATCGAATAAGGAACCTTCAGCTCTGAAGAGTTTGATATTTTCAATAGTATATAGTGAGCATATTAATTAACTTGACATTATATAGTGGATAACTAAACAGCTTAATGCTGTTATGAAGTTGTTGAATCCCTTCCTGAGAAATTTGTCTCTGATAATTTCTCCGGAAGCGGTAAAGGAGACAACTCAGAAAAATCCATCCCAACTACTCACTAGAACTGATATGTAGGCAGAAATCTGAAATGCAACATCCACCTGCCGTATTTTTTACGTATTACAAGAAATATAACCCGGAAAACTTCAAGTACTCATTCCAACTAGCATGCATGCTGAGAGCAGAAATGCAACATCCATCTGCCGTATTTTTTACGCATTATAAGGAAAGTAGCTCGGAATATCCTCAATTATGAGTAGTAGCTCAGAAAATCCTCAACATTCAAAGAAAACTAAATATTGAAGCAGCTCGTGTACACTGAATTAAACTATATTGTAAGAGATTTTCAATAACAGCACAAATATAATAACAGGATAACTTCGTTACATATTCTTATTTAAATATTTAGGAAAGGTCTTTTTATATACTGTTAAGTAAAAAATATATAAAAAAAATAATTAAAAATAAACTTTAAGAAAAGTATGTGTTCAAATATTTTTCTGAGAATTTATCTAAACAAAAATCGTAATCAAAATATTAATTTGGAAAAAAATCTCTTTAAAAACAAAATAAAAAATATGTTTTTCACTCTTCTGACTTTATTCTTTTCAATTTATTTACTTTGATTTATCACGTTTTAAATAATTACGAATTCCGAAACAATATTCTACTAACTTGATAATGCGAGTAAATTTAATTCTGTTAAATGAAAACGTAATCCTATTTTCCTGTTTACATTTCCCTAGTGGCCTTAATTAAATATGCGCGAATCCGTACTTTGAAACACACGGGATTTTGATAATGACGTTTATTGTTAGAGTTTTCGTAACAAAAGTGTAGTCTAATTTTATTATTGAATTAAAATAAAATATTTACAGATTGTTACTACTCTCTCTCTCTCTAACAAGGAAAATATTAATTTTATGTTTATAACTTTTATAATTTGCGAAACAGCATAACTAAAAAATCCTTTTAAGTGAAAAATTAATTTTCAATTTTAATAACAGTGTAAAATCTTAATATGATAATAAAATTAAAAATTAATGAAAAGAAATTTATTATGGATTTTAAATTTTATCTATTTTATAAAGTTTTTTTTTTTTATAAAATGAAATTTTAGATGTCTGCTAAGTAAGTGAACTTTGACATAATGTGCTTAATCTTTTGATTACACCATTTATCAATTTAATGCATATCAGAGCTTTGTTTATCATTTTTTCTAAATTGTAAACTGTTTTATGATTGAAGACGTAGACAGATAAGGAAAAGTAGTTAAGAAAAACTAAATTATTTTTCAAACATTTTTAAAAATATTATGAACATAGCCACAAGCAGATATTTTATTAAAATAATAAGTATCTAGGAAATTTGAAAATGATTTTCTTCTTGGGTGTGTTTTAACTAATAATATCTCACACTAGCGATTGAATTTTCAGAAAGTTTTTGCTCATATTGATATGTAAATCAATATCCGATATTTTTTCATATAATCTATCTTTGATAAAAATTTAGAAAAGTTTTAAAATATATTTAATGAAGCTTAAAAACTTTCGCTGACTTTTGAAAGCTTATTCATGCATTCTATAGGAGAATGAAAGTGATTACACACAAGAATGTTTCATTGAAGTGCTCACGTCAAAATGTTTTTGGATGGATTTAGCAAAAGAGATATATTTTCTGAAGTTTCTTTTGACTTTTGAGTTACGATGATAAATAAAAAAAATAAAATAATAATAATAATAAAAAATACAATTTCTTTACATGAGCTTTTATACAAACCAATATTTTTTTTTCCCCGCTTGAAAATGTTTTTTGAATTTTTAAAAAAAGAAAATAAATTCGAAAATAGAAGATTTTCACCATGCAACTGCTAAATTAATTCTAATTTACAATACCATTAAAAGATATATAATTATTTCTCGTTTGAAATCATGAAACATTTTTGGAAATTAATTTAAAAATTAAAGAATAATTGGTTGCCAAGTAATAGCAAACAGTTTTAATATAAATCAATTTAAATAAATATTTTAAAGAAGTACTAAAATATTAAAGAAGTTTCTATACTACAAATTTAAAAAATCCTGTTCATCATGTCTCCTGAAATTATTCAATATTTATTGAAATAGTATGTGTATTCTTCAAGAAACTGCTTAATGAATATCAAGAAAAGCACTCAAAATATGAAGAGAAAATCATTGCTGATATTTATAGTATTAGCTTACATTGAAAATGTATTCTGGATCAAATGAACCAACTTTGAGCATTTGATTATGATAGACATATTTCTTTGTTCAAATTGCTTGGGTAACGTGAGCCTGGAGAATATATTCTTTCAACGAATAGAAACTGAGATTTCCTTGTAAAAATTTTTGACATTGAATGTATACTGTCAAATTGCAAATATATTCAAGGTTAAAATAGAACAAATGGTTAAATTGCGCTTTAGGTCCCCTACTTCGCCAACTCGCGAATTTGATGCGCTTTTTCGCGCATGCTCATTAGTTACTCATTAATGACTAATTAAGTTTCACTTTGAAATAGCGGTAAAATTTTCGCCATGGCATCTCAATTTTGAAAACGCGCCAAGTAGGGGACCTAAAGAGCATTTTCACCGAACAAATTTGAGCTTTTGATTGTGATGGTGTATAACAAGCAGAACGAAATCGAAGAAAATTTTTAACTTCAATATCAATACAATATTTAATTATTTAATATAAACTTGGTTAAAAAATATAGAAGCAAAAACTATTTATGTAAAAATTATAGCCGATCGGTGTGTAAATTTCCAAAATTCATTTTATTGGTTTGTAATAATTTGTATTTATATAAATATTTCAAAATATGAGCTAAATTAGAACAAATGTATGTTATATCAATCATTATTATAATTAAAATAATTATTCTAAAATGAAGGCACTTAAGTTTTAGTAAAGTTTTTCTGTAATTATTGTCCAAATTTTGTAAGACCGAAACGAAAATTACAATATCGGTACAACTTAATATAAAGTATAAATTTTACGTTTTTTGTAAAATATTTTGTAGAGAGATGACTTGAAGAAATAAATATTTTTGATAACATAACATAATATGAAAAAGGGATTAAATGGTGAGAAGTAGGGATAATATGAAGAAATAGATGGTTACATTGGTGTTAGAGTAAACCTTAAATATGTTAAAACTAAATCCGTTTCAGCAGTATAGAAATAGTGAATTCTCAACCCAAATTTTAAAACTATTATAATAGTATTAAAATATTATTCCCTAGGAACAAAATTATAAATACACCACTGTATTTAATGAATAGAAACATTGGTTTTTTCTTGAATAAATGACGTGTCTGCAATTTTATTTAAATAAATAATTTATATAAATATAAAAGTAGTCATTTAAGCATACACAATTTGAAATATCTAAGTAATTTTTCTCTTTATATACTTATAATATTTTTTATAATGTTTGTTTCCTCTAGTTTAGTTTTCAAAAAAATTTATTTTAATTAAAATATGTATTTAAAGCACAAAGTTTTTAAGTTTCACATTTATTTTAATTTCCTCTATTAAAAATAATTTATTATTTTCAGTTCTCTTTCTATAACTATCCTCCTTTATATATTAGGTTGGGGAAAAAGTAATCCATTATTTTTTCGGTAGGCGTCTGTAGTGATCGATATTTCGTGAGGTATCTATTAAACAATTTCAGATTTATGCTCGTTGGAAAGGTGACATTTGACACTAAAATATCCTCTTGCGGTTTTTTGTTTGATTCATTCAGTTACGAGTACAAGGTTTTAAAAATGGAAGACAACAAACAGAAAATTCGATACATTTTCGTTTTTCTCTTGTAACGGCGCAAAAAGATAGCCGGGTGGCTAAAATTGTGAAAGGTGTTTATCGTCCTATATAAGACTGTAACAACCAGTTACGTACAATTTTTGTTGAGTCGATTCCGTTCGGGTATTTTTGATGTTAGAGATGCACCCCGCATGTGGATACAGCATCATCGAAAATGTCTATAAAATATAAAAAATGATCGAAGTTAACCGCATATCAGCAGTCGTAGCTTCGCACAAGACCTAAAATTCTACATGAAAGCTATTTTAAACCTTTTTACAAAGCGAATCTGAAAGAAGTTACATAAAGTTCACATAAAAATAATGGATTTCCTTTTCCCCAACCTAATATAATAAGACGAAAATAACCTTTATTTCTAAAGGTAGATTGATGCCGCTGGACCAAAATTATATTTTCAATAGCCTGAAGGTTCAGGTTCAGAACAATTTCTGATATCTTTGACGGAAATAAATTCGTGTTGCTTCTAAGTTCCGCTAAAAAAACCAGAACCAGGAATCGACAAGTCTGCGAGTATTTTTAGCGACAGCTTTTTTTTTTTTTTTCTCAACTCCGACACAAATTTTTTCCTTTTTCCTCACTTAAGATAGGACTAGGAGGACAGAAAAAATATTTTCAACTAGAAAAAGACATTTCTGTTTTGGATGCTAATGTTATTTTTCAAGATGGTATGGTGATGATAGTGTAATATATATTTCAATGCAAACAGGCGAATGTTCCATTTCAACGAATTTCTTGTGAGATCCACGTCTCATTGACATTGCCCAGCAAAGGAAACTAAATTAGTTACAGTGTGTGAGTTAAACACCTGGTTAAGTTATTTTCTTTTATTGAAATACAGAAAAAACACATTACCCGGTATTTTATGCAGTATTAATAATTTTTGTGACTAACTAATTATTCTTGATGAAGGATATATGCGGAAAAGAAACACAATGTTTATAATAATTTAATTAAAAAAACATGTTTCTTTAATATTAAATAATAATGTACTTATATAATCATATTTTTATCATTATAAATGAAAAAAAATATATGTTTCTACTTGTTCTTATAGAGCCTAGGCTTCTATAAGAGTTAGTGAAAACATTTTACAATGACTGGAAATATTTTCTTTTTCCTTTTAAATTTAAGAGAAAAATTCCGCCAAATTAAAGAATAATTACAACATGAACTAATGTTCAAAGCATAAAAAATAAAAGAATTAATGGTAAATAAACTGTTAAGACAAATAAGTTGAAAAAATAATGAACAGTATTGTATAAGCGCGTTTTAAAATAAAAAATTTAAAAATTATTTGCATTTTTTTTTCTTTTTTTTATGATTTGGCTGTGTTTGCACACTTGGCTACAATTGTTTTCACACAAGGGATAACAGAACTAGCAAGAATAATTTAAAATGGACTCCGAAAGACTGAGACCATACAAGCTCAAGATTGAAATCGAACACACGAACAACGGAACCAAGGACAAATTGATAGGCCACCCAACCTGTCTGGCAATATGTCCAACCCAAGTGGTTAGCGTAATTGACTACGGGACCTGGGTTCGAATCCCGTCTCAAGCATGGGTGTAATTTCTCTTCCTATGTGTTTCTTGTCCTTACCTCCGATGATAGATGAATGTGGCTTGCCTTATAAACGGGTTTGTGGTTTTGTGACGTGGGTAGTGCTACTCGCCTCCGTAACTTGGTTTACAGGTGCCCACCGGGTAAAGATAAATGAGTAGCAATTTCCGGCCTTGTTGTTGCTAAAAAATGGGTTAATCACCCAAGTGCTCACCATTGGAAAAAAAAAAAAGGCCAAATTGATAAACCTTCGTTTGAGAATTCAGCTAATTTTTGGTATGATTAACAATAATTTTCATGCTTTTATGAGTATAAATATTGTATTACTTATCTTCCTTTAGCGTTATCCATTTTTCATCCATATTTAAAATCTTCTCAGAATACTATTTCACAAAAACCCTATTCAATATTTTTTTTTTCAAAAAATTTCCCAGTATTCTCATCAGAATTCTTTCCTGCTTACAGTATAAGTATTATCTATAACCATTCTTTTCTAAGAAGTATTGATCATTTGAAAGTGTATGATTATTTATGAGAATGACACGTTGAAATTCACATAAAGAAATAACATACAAGGGAGAACAAATTAATTTTATTATATTTTGCTTCTATCTTTTGTGGTTGATGTAAAATGAGATTTAATAATAATTATAAATTCCATTGGAAACATATTTTATTTCCTTAACACTTTTAAAAACAAATTAAATACTTGGTACTACAAAATTTAGAATTTATTGAAACATTTTGTAATTAGATAAAAAAGGGCAAGCAACACTTGCGCTTGTCTGTTAATATTAGCAAAATATTTAAGCAAATGATTTTTTATAGTGTTTCTTTTTTTAGATTATAATTCAATACAAATCAGATAACAGTTGTATAAATTATAAATATTTTCAGTGAAGAAAATTATAAATTTTCTTTTAATATTTAATGAATAGTTTTCTAACGAATAATCATTTTTGCTATTATTTATTTCATGGTTTATAAAACGATTTACATCCTGTTTAGCGAGTTAGTAAGAGTGGAAGTTGTAGTATTTATTAGCTCACAAAATGCTTCCTACAGTTTTCAGTATGTGGGGGGGAGGGACTATTTTAGTTAATGAAGTACAAGGAATTTTATTAATTATTCATCATTTAGCAACTGACAACATCAAATTTAGTGCTGTAACTTTTTCTAATTTCAAGGATTCGTCCAATTTCCTGGCGTAGAACGAAATAAAATATGACGGATTCCTTCATGAAAATGGATTGCAAACGAGCAACAGCTGCGAGAAATCACGTATTATCACAGAATCAGAAGAAGCCGAACCTAATGAATTCCATTAATTCCCACTCTAGTTGGCAAGCCTTGAAGAAGCGTTGACAACCCTTTTCTTATCAGCGAAATCTCGCCACTTTTCGGAAGTGTTTGGTCGCAGTTTACATTTTATTAGTGTTTTCCACTTGAGACTTCTTTTCTTCCGTCTCGTGCTTGTTTTCTTTTTGTTTAAACGTTGATATGTCACAAGATTCTGAGTAATCCTGCTTTTTCATTCATTTGGAGGCCATTTTTGTTAAGTTCAAAATATTTGAGTTTTTGAAATTATGTTTGAATGAAATTTTTCAATATTAAATAGAGCAGGGGTGGCCAACACGTCGACTGGTAGACCGCGAAGACATTTTAGGTAGTCCACGCGACCATCCCGATAATGACCTTGGATATTAACAATTTAATTTATGACACAGAATCAATGAATTATTTAAAATAAAAATTTACTACAGTCTACGCTTTAAAATCCAAAACAAACCGTGCAAAGATTTATGATTTAGAAATGTATGATTAAAGGTTTACGATTTAAAACCTAAAACGGATATGATGAGCGTGATTAAAACATTAAAAAAAACTATAGAAAGTTATGCATATCAATTAAGAAAACATGAATTAAGAAACTTCAAAAACATGGAGGAAGAGTGCATCCATAGTCCAAACCGAGACTTCGAAGATTTCGCTTAATACTTACTTGTTTTGTTTGAAGAATTTGAAAGGAGATTCGCTGACTTAATTAGGTTGAAAGAAATACTCAATTTTATGATATTTCCATTTAATCAAAATGTCAAAATTAATGGACATTGAAAATGTCAGCATTGATGGAGCATCTGAAAAAATAGCACATTTAATAGATATCACATCAGTCACGATCGAGGAAGAAATTATTAAATTAAGATGCGATATATTTCTTAAATCCAGAGAATATTTAGCGATACTGATTTTTGAAAACTAATTTCTGAGGAAACGTTTCCAAATATTTACAAATTGATTTTGTATTTGAAATCATACTTTGGATCGAGGTATCTTTGCGAATCTGCTTTTTCAACCATGAACAAAAAACAAACATTGGTCGCATTTAACAGATGAGCATTTAATTTCGTGTTTATGCATTGCAATAAGCTCGTACCAGCCACAATATGATAAACTTGTCACAGATATACAGTGCCAAATTTCAACTAAACGAAATGAATAGGATGACCAGTTTTTGATATATGAATACTTTGATTACTTTCGTCAGTAAATTTTTGTTTTGTAAATATTAATATTAAGTTTTTGTTAGTAAAATTACATAATTTACCATTTTTCTTGTTACCGAAAATAAATATGTACGTTAATTTAGATCTGCCATTGGTAGACCTCCTTCGATATTTTAAATGTGGAGTATATCCCAAAAGTTTGGCCACCCCTGAAATAGACTGAGTGAAAGATATGGAAACTGTTAATATTATTGATGTTAATAGGCATTATTTCAGTTTTATGTGGATACACATAACTTTTTTCTTTTTATAAAGTTTATTTAATAACAATACATGTTATGTAATTGATGATATAGCTAAAAACGGGTGCGATTTTAATGAAGACTTCGAAAAATTTGTGTGTTTTAACTTTAGGAAGTCTAAAGATAATTCAGAATTATACAGTGGAACTCGAAATCTCTTTTACAAACATCGTTATAAAAGAACAATGCAATTAAACAATTATCTTTATACTGTTTACAGCAACAAAAACAGCTCAATAGCAAACGATCCGCAAGATCTAATCTAATTTATTCTTTCCCTGAATAATCTCAATGTATCCAGCCTTTCCCAAAAAGTATTTATAGATTTTACCTTCCTAACAGAGGATTCCAAAAAAATCCCTACACATGCGCATCTAAATATGTCGCCAAATATCTCCAAACCTATCATTTTTTCCTTTCTTGTTACTCTTTATTGTTTTTTGTCGACTAGATTTACCATTCCTCTAATTTTGGTGAGTCACCCAAGAAAGCAAACTTTACAGGAATATTTCATAATATACAGCAACATATAAATATTTTAACTGAACATAAGTGAATACATATGAATAATATCTAAAAATAAGTTATTTACTACCATTAGGAAAGGAACAATTTTAAATGATAAATAAAGAATAGTGACAACTTGTATTACCATATTTTGAATTAACTACAGAATAAGTGAGTGATATCTAAATGAAATATTGTCATATTTTAATACTAGCATTGCTATAATGTATTTAGGACGGATTTCTTTTACTGATAAGTTATATGATGCGATTTAGAACAATAATTTTTAAATGGTAAATTATCTTTGAGGATTTTAAGTAATTCACACTATAAGTTGCTCTGTATCATTTAACATAAGATTACACTCAATTTTACCCTTTTTGTTGTCAGTTATTTTTATCAGCACTAAGTTATCTTTAAAATATTGATTTACTTATCTAAGGAAATATTCCTTGCATTATTAAAATGCTAATTTACATTTTATTGAATGCTTTGCTTATTTTGCTTTTTAAGATAATTTTATTTTAGGATTTTTGGTTTTGTTATAATTATAAAACATATTTTCTAAAACCATATATTTTATAGACGTCATGTGTGTAGTCATAATAAAGTCAGAATGGTGCCAGTGAAAGAAATGCAGTCCTATTGCAAGCCGGCGTACCAATCTTATCTGAGGCGGTGTGATAAGGATAATTTACGGTACTGCACTGGTTACAGGTAAGTAATGTATCCAATCATTTTTGAGAATTTTCAATAGAATCATAATCATTAATGAATTCACATTTCATCTAAGATCATCAAAATTAGAAACTTAATGAATTATGAAATAGATTTAATGTCAGATTTATCATCAGTTCTTTAAACTATTTCCTACTAATATAGAAAGATGGTTGGCTATACTATCCAATAAAAGCAATGTCCTTTGAAAGAGTAAGGTAGCTAAAATATCTATTCATCAGAAATATATGAACAACATATGAATCTCTTTCTGAAAAAGACGATATTATTTGAGAAAGAGTGGTTCCATTTTGATTCGAGAAGGCAATTTGAGATAAGAACCCGATCTTCATTATTTTCGAATACTCATATTCGGCTGTCACTATATCAGCAACAATCTCATTTTATGTACTGAAGCAAGTTTTTTTGTAGCAGAAATACGAAATTTTTATGCCCAGATTAACACGATTCTTGAGGTATATTTTCAAAACATATCGTCTGGCGATACCGTCTCCATTTCTGCAACGCGAAATTGCTTAAATGGCATGGTTAATTAAGCATTTGAATATACAAGCAGAAATGTAATTCAT
>JAPDSC010060485.1:0-12085 GCA_026290005.1 Latrodectus geometricus
TATTACCGGGATGTTGAAGCGTAAGTATTAACATAATAAACATTTCATTGTAGTGAAAACTAATGGCATTTTTTCTTTAGCCATGTTAAAGTTAAGTATTTTCTATACAGAATGATGCACATATTACCTGATTTTTTTTCCTTTTGTTGCTTTAACTTATTTTATGTTTACTATATTTATTTTCATTAAAATGGCCTAGTGTGTAAGCTAAACTTATGATTACGAATTGCTACTTATTTAAAATTATGCTTATTGATTTCAGTAAAAGTACATACAATGTAAGGTATTATTAATGTGTTTCAATAATATTGGGTTACTTTGCCCTCATAAGGTTAAAATTATAAGGGAAAAAAATGGCGATATGAACCAAAAGCAAGGGATTTTGAATCATCATTAAATAATAAATTTCCAGTAACAAGTGGTTATTATAAAGAGCTATTATATAGTATTAGTAAAATTGTAATTTATGCCAATTATTGATTATTTTATAATGTCTTCGATACTTACACATTAGCGTTACACAGCCAACTTTACTGTTAATTATTAAGAGTTTTTTTCAAATAAAACATGAGTACCAAATAGGCTTTGGTGACACTAATACATATGGGTATCATGCATTCTCGTCTTAAATACTAATCTGCAATAAGTGTTTCAAATTTTCACATATTGACTAAGCGAATGGATGTCACTACATTGAAAAATAAAACATTGTTGAATCCTACTACCTGGCGTATGGATTAAATAAAGTGAATGTTACTGCTTCAGCATGGGTATGTTTGCTTAAAAGTATTTAAACATCTTTATCATTCATTTGTGGTTCTTTGATGTATTAAATTCTTATCTGGGGAAAAAAAACTTAAGTATTGGTAATTAAAATTTTGTAGAATATTTTTTATTTTAAAAGCTTTGATTAACTTTTTAAATGTTTTTATGGTAGCTTTTCCTATTAGTTTTGGCAGATTTACGTATTTATCTGGGAACCTGGTTCTTATGACATCATAGAGAATAATTAGAATTATGTACAAATTTCTACTTTAGTAACCCTAGTCTTTTATGTAATCATGAAGAAATTTAGAACATTTGTTCTATTTTCATATTTTAATTAATATAGTAATTCTATTTTTAAATCTATGTTAGGATTTAAAAATCTTTATCAGATTAAAATTTTATTTATCAGATTTAAAATTATTTGGATAAATAAACTGTTTTAAGTAGTTTATAACATCATAATTAACTTTATTTTGGCAATATTTTTTCGTTGCTGAAAAATTCAAAGATTGTCATTATGGATTATACAGCATCTGTATCTTTAATTATGTTTGTTTTCAAAATTGATGCTCTTCTTTTATTATAATCTGTATTTACTTTTATTAATTATAAGTTTCTATGATTTTTAAAAATTATAAAGTAATATTGTATTTTATTATTATATTTGCATTTGCCAAATTGATTTGTTTTTATATTCTTAGAATATAAATTTATATTTTTAAAATTGTTCCCTTCCCTTATTTGTGTTTACTTTGAAAATTAATGATCCGTTTTCATTTTATAATCTTATTATTTCAAAAATGAGTAAAATCCTATTGTATGTAGCACATTTGCTGCAATTTTAAAAAATGTTGCAAATTGAGATGTGAATTGTGTTGCCAACAAATGACGAAATGATGTTTTTATATGAATGACAAAATGACGTTTTTAGGATTCTCATGATTCCCGATTTTCGTAGAAAGTGCTCAGTTATTGTGTCAACCTAAATTACATCACTATGCTAAGTATCCAGTCATGAAATACTGATTGCTCTCAAACTTAACTTTGTAATTGCTTGCTCTTTTAAATTTCAAAATTTTGAGTATTTCATTATGATTACTTGCTAAGGAAGTATTAAAATGCTATTAAATAGAAACTAATTTTGCTAATATTACTTTTTAAATGCAAATATAAAGTAAGTATCAAGTACTCTATAACAGATTATGAATGGGCTATAAAACTTAATTAAATCTGTAATGTATACACACATTTTTATAAAAGCTAAAGTTTCTAATTAATGAATTATTAATTAATTATTAAGCATATTATTCTAAATAAATCTAAATATTAAATCGTATTAAATATTTAATATTATTTATAATATATTTAATAGTTATTTAACATAAAATATTTCATATAAGAGCACCGGTTATAGAATATAGCTCCTAAAAATTCTTAACACAATGTGTTCTGAATGATTACATCACCATATATATTGAGCAAGCTATGAATCAAATTTCATTTCTTATAAAATTTTTCACTACAACAAATCTAACTTCAAAATAAACATAAATTCATTTTATCATCATCCATAATTATTTATAGCTAACTACACACAAATATTAAAAAATAATGAAAACAATTTGAAAATTGATTTATTTTGTAAAGTAAACATAAGCTTTCAAAATCATTTCTCTTAATAAACTCAAAATAAAAAAAAAATCTCAGCAAATTAACAATCAAAAATTTAACTTTCAAAATATAAACACTAAATTATCCACTTCAAAAGCTTAAATTATAATCAAATGAAAACAAATTACTAATCAAATGCTGCAATAATTACTAGCATGCAAAACAAATTTCACATATGTACTTAAATGACGTAACTGCATAAAACAAAAGAAAACATTCTGAATGGTAACTCAGTTTTTCTCGTTTTATCAGCAGCTGAAGACAATAAGAAAAAGCCACAAAAAATTATGAATCGCAAAATGGCAGTACATAAACATACTTGGCAAGTCAACTATTACAGATTGCAAAATTTATCACCCTTCCAAATATAATTTCATAAGATGCAAGCTTTTTTTCAGTAAGATATTACATAAGTTTACAGAGGTTTTATCGTCATTAAAAATTAAAAAGTTTAGTTCAATTTAGGAGGATTATTCAGTGCGTGTTCTGCAAATCAGTTTAGAGTTTTGTTCCCATTATTAAAAATTCAAAATTATGGTATGGAAGTGAATATTATATCACTTGCTAATATTCACTTGCTACCACATCAGGTACAAAGATTTTATTTACTGAATTCTTCAGGTGGTTATTCTATTACTGTTCATATTTTATTATAGCTGTTATATTGGTATTGTTGGCTGCGGTGGCCTGGTTGGTTAGGGCGGTGTTCTCGTTACCGGAAGGTTTTTAGTTCAAATCTTGGTTTATCATAAGATGTGTTGTGTTCACTATGTCGACTGGGGCATATAAACTATGTCGTAGTTGCAATGTCCTTTATGTTCCCATTCCAAATTAATATCTCTGTGGGGTGGTAGGAACCAGGCCTTTGCTCTTTGGCTTCCTATCATTAAATTGGAAGACCCAGATGGTGGTGCCATATATGAACCAAAATCGTACTTCCAACCTCATGGGTGAGGTAGAGGCTCTGTTCAAAAAATGAGATGCTCTTTCTGATTTCCTTCGCTCAGTCCCTGATGGCTGGGTTTGACTTCGCCAAATGTCATAAGTAACAACAACATATTGATATTGTGATACAATTTCATTAGTCATGGTTTGTTTCCTTGCAATTTTTCTGTTTTCCTCTTAACCTTCAAGTTAGACTATTGTCAAATCTAGGACTTCATCTGAATTTTCTTTCACATTATTATTTTAAAAAACTTTATTTCACTGTACATTATTCAAGCCTTAGAAATTTGTGTAACAGCTAATTTTAATATTTTTTGATGTTGTCATTTTATTATATTTATATTTGTTTTTTATTTTATTTCTTTTCTTATTTATAATATAATTGTGCTTGAATTCAGTAATAAAGTTATAAAGTAGGGCAAGGCTAATTGTAAAATTATTGTTTACTATTTTACTGACATTCTGTTTCTATTTAAAAAATGTTTTAAATGAAGTAAAAATTCTAGTCTATGTATTTTTAAATATAAATATCATTCTATGTAGCATGGATTTCTTGATTAGTCTAAATAAAATAGTCTTCAATGAATGAAATTTGCATTAAATTAACGCAGCAGTTAAGTTTTATATTTATTTATTTATTTTTTTTTAATTTTCTTTATAGATAGTAAAAGGAGACCTTCAAAGGCAAAGAAAAATGCACAGCAATCTGAAAAAGTGGGTTACAATTCACAAGCAGATATTTGCAGTTACTTTTCTCCTGTAAGCACCACCGATGCTGAAAATGAATTATTTCCCGAAAGTTCTCTCCCTTCTCCAGATGCTGCTGCTTTACCATGTGCTACCACTTCTGGTTCAACTAATGATATTTTAAAAGGTTTGAACTTCTTTAGAGAGCATAATTTTTAGTATTTTTATGAAAAATTTTATCTCCATAGTGTATTCTAAATATTTGCAATTTTTGAAGGGTTTTTTTATAATGAAATTTTTTGTTTACACTTTTGATATTCATTATTCAATTTATCCAGTCTTATTGAATGATATCTTTAAAAAAGACTTTTATAGAAAAGTATTTATTTTCCGTAGTGTTTCATGTTCCTTGGTCAATTTATTTTCATTATATACTATATTTTACTTCATATATTAACACAATTTATTCTTGAAAGTTAACTATAAATAAATTTCTTTTTTTGTTTCTGAGAATCTTTGAAATTAATATCTTAATTTTCCCACAATTAGGTCCTTGCAAAATATACTTAGCAAGTTTTTTGGTGAAAAGAATTGTTTCATCACAGTTGAGAAAAAATTATTTTCTTAAAAAAATTTTTTTCTAGCTCTTACTGAGATATGTTTTTAATGCTTATCCCGGGCCTGGCAACCAGATGGTTGAATTTCTTGCTTTTGAATTAATAGTTTGTGAGTTTGATCTGTCTTGGATGTGAATATTTTTAATAGTTTGAAATCCTTCTTTCACTATCAATTCTGATTATTAGCTTTTGTTTGCCCAGTAGGAACTAAAAAAACAATCACTATATTATCAATATCAGTTTTTATATGTTCTAAATCAGTTTACTTTTTATTCTACTATCTATTAAGGAGATGCAGTTGAGGTACATTAAGTAGGTTATGGTTACAATGTCCTCTGGATAAGATTAATACTCCTGGAGTGACAGATCAAGTATTAGGGCTTCTCTATTTGATCCTTGCTTCTAAATAACTGACTATATATTTTATTTTTCAGGCATATACAAGTGATATTGTTTTTCATCATTTCTTTATATTTTATAATATATATCCTCATTAATTGGATGGCTTAATCCTAGTATATGTAACATAATGGATTTGGCATGATTGGCAATTTTCAAGAGGGCTATGAAGTTAGCGTCCTGGGTTTCATTTTATAATTCAGTACAGGTGCCAAATGTATCAAACCTGTAGATTACTGCACCAAAATAGATTTTTTTCAACAATTTTGTGACATATTCCAATGTGGGCAATTTTAGTAACCCTTGAAACTTATACTTTTATTTTTTTTAATTAATTTTAAATGGTTGAAAATTTAGTTATTTCTTACAATTTAAAATGCTTAAATTTTTTTTGGTTGCTATAGTTTTGTAAAGGTGTTTAATATTTTTGAAAGTTACTTTTGTTTTAATTTGGAGCATGAGAGAATTTGATAGATAGATAAATATTTTTACTTTGTTATTCTATTTAATTTGCTATTTTATATAGTAAAGTATGTATTATTTATTAAGTATAGTGTAGAAATATTTGAGATGCTTCTTGTTGAATTAAGAATATCAAAAATCACAATTTTAGGTATTTCTTTTTACGCTTGTTGTAAAAAGAAATATTTGAAATTATATAAAATCACATAATTAATTTTTGCTATAATGTGTTAATAAAAAAGAATATTTAAAATTGCAATCTTCAAAATCCTTAATCGTAAGAAATCGTGTCATTTGGTTTGTATGAAAATGTTTTGTTTCTATTTTCCCGCTATTACCAAGCTGGTGGCTGAAATAGGATTTTACCAAGTATTGTTATCTTTTTGTCTTATATTTTTGACTTTGAGTGATGCAATGCTATTTTAATTAAACAGATTTAATATAGAATATTATGGAATAAAATCTTGCATGATTGTGCAATAACCGAAGAGTTAAGTTCTCAGGTCTTGCTGAATATGGTTTATTTTCATATTAAAATATTATATTTTTAGTTGAAAATATAAAAAAATAAATTTTTTTTTAGAATATATTTTATTATGTTATTTGTAAGACTCTTCCATTTTGAATAACTCTACATTTTTGTAAATGAAGTATTCTTTTTAAATAACCTTAAAAGTTTCTTATACCCTTTAGTTATTGGTAATATTTGATGAATATTTTGTTCAACTAACCAATTTCCATTCATGCTATCTGTCCCACCTAATGGTAGTATATGTATGTTAACTATTATATATTAAAAAAAAATTGACATATTGCAATTTATATATTTTTAATCTATTGAAATCTGTTATTCAACAGTTTTTTTTAAATTTCTCATTCCAGTTTTTATAAACTTGTATGTGAAATTTAATGCGAAATTAAAACATACAAATTTAATTTTTTTAAAATTTATGATATCATGAAAAAAATGCTTTTCTAGAATAAAATTTGTATGTTGTGGCTACCTTTAATTAATGTTTAAGACATCTGAGTTTTAAAAGATAATACTTTAGAAATTTTTAATATCACAATGAGATTTATTACAATAGCTTATTGTTATTCTAGTTATCTTATTAAAAGATGTTTATCATTTACCAATTAAAAAAAAATTAAGTCTGAATAGTCTGTCTTTCTTTTAATCAATATAATTGAAATATTCAAAAAATATTTTAAACTTTTTAAAAGTTAAATATTCATTCTTATCTTTAGTATGTATATTAAAAATTATTGCAGCTATTACAACTTCAAATTTTCTTATATCTTTTTAAGTTATTAAGAATATTGTAAATATAACCAATAACTGTTTAATGTAATATTTTGTCTTCATATTCAAATAAAACTTCCCTGTGCTTATCTAATAAGAGTTAAACTGCAAAGATTTTTTCTAAATAAATTAAAACTTTCTGAAAAGTTACATTTATCAGTTTTTGACTTATTATCTAAAACAATATATATATCATTATGATCTATTGAAAATAGCATTTAGACATTGTAACATTGAAGTTACCAATTTTAATTAGACATCATTATATAGATTTTAATTTTTCACTTATAATTAATTAAATTAAAATTAAGATAACTGGACTAACGATTCTGGCTTTATTTTTTTATAATTTAAAATGTGATAATTTTATAATTCATTTGAGTGAATGTTTCAAATTATTATTTTATGAATTTTATATTACTCATTTAAATTTAGACATTAAGATAATACAATGATCATCAAGTTCTAACGTGGATGGTAATATATTTACTATATTGATATTAAAGATAAACCATCTGCAGAAGCTGGTAAAGACACCCCTGAAACTAAAGTACTCCAAGCTGTTTCAAAGGAATTACCAAAAGTTGATAAAAAGACCAAATCCTCTAATAGTGACGTTACAAAAAAAAAGTAAGAAATATTTTAATTTTTAAATATAAAGTTAAATTGTGAATTTAATGTTACATATTTACTTTTTGCAATATAAAATACATTTTTGATATTTTTAAGTTTCATTATTTTATTTTTATTTGCACTTATTATCAATTTTTAAATTGATAATAAGTGCAAGAAAAAATATGCAAATTTGCCTTTAGGCAAATTTGTATATTTTTTCTGTATTGGAATTCAAGACAGAAACTTACCAAAATTTAGAATAAGTTATTTACTATCTTTTGGTGAATTTTTTTTACCTTAGTCAATTTTTTAAAATAAATATTCATTTGTTTTATTCTGTGACATGTTAAATGCTAGATTCTTTAGTATTTTTGGTTCATTTGTATTCCTTATGTTTTTTGTTATATATAAAATAATCTTAAAAATCCAGTTTATTTCATTTCCTTATTTATACTCAAAACAGGGTTCATAAAACTTTTGGAAACTCTAGAAATTTTTCCAAGCTTTGAAAATCTTAGAATTCTAAGCTTACTTCTTGAAAATAGTCAATAACTCTTGAAAATTTTTCGTTTCTCCTTTAGACATTAGTTTTTGTTAAAAAAAATTATACTTATTTTTTAATTTAATTTCTTTGTATTTTCAATTAAATCAGACAAAAAAAATGTTATATTTTTACTAAATATAAATAAGACCGCATAGCATAATGTAAACATGTTTTGACCAAGGAAAAGAAAATATACAGTTTCTAACTTGTATTGCTTTGCCTCACTGTATGTGTTTTTCTCAGCAAAAGATTTTATGACCTTGGGGTTTGAAAATATACAAGTGGTCATGACAGTTGGAAATGCAATCCATATGCATCAGTACCATTTCAATTATTGAAGTTTCTTTTCTTGGAAATATTATGTAATAAAATTTTAAAGTAATGTTAAACTTTTTTTTTTTTTTGTTTCATAAATTTTTATTGAAGGAACTACATTAATTTATAATAATAATTTGGAAGTTTCAGTGAAAAGCAACATTTGTGTAGAAATGGAGAGTCTAAAATGTCATAAAAATGACCTATGTTTAAATTAGAATGATTTTGTAAATAAAAATATGTATTTTGCGAACATTAATAAAATTCTAATTTTTTAAGGATTTAAATTAAAGGTTTATTGTCAACTTATTTGTTCAATTTTAGTGATTGATATTAACACAAATTGTTTTTATTCATATTTGAAGTTCACAATAACTTAGTAGATAGAAACCAAACAAGTTTAAAAACTAAAAATGCTGATTATTGTATGCAATATTTAGGTGATGTAAAATATATATAAATGGAATTCTTTTGATTGTAGATATAGGCTACTTTTATTCCTTTCAAATTATCAGTAATATTAAATCTAATCTAAAACAATATTCATATTAAGTTTTACAAATATGTACCTCTATCATTTGAAAATAACCGAGCTGGCAGCTGAATGGTTATTTCTGTGCCCTGTAGCTCAAGAGTTCATGACTTCAATTCTTATCTCATGTGGGGATTCAAAATCCACAGTAAACTATTGGTCTCTGTCCCATTAGCTCTTACATGCAAATAATGATTATTGAGCATCAACCAAACCATCATTTAAAAATATAATTGAAAAATATTATATGCACAAGTTATAGATGTGTTTTCCCAAAAGTAATCAATATGTCATTTATTGAATGTGTAAATGTTGACAACTGGTTCCTTTTAATCAAAATAACAATTAATATTTGTGATATATTTACTTGTGCAAGTGTCTAGGATCATTGATATTTATCTTTTCTAAACATAATTGTTTGGTGGTAAAACTTAATTTTAATTTTATTTGATTGCTAGTGCTATATTGAATGAATTATAATAAAGATATATATCTGAATACTTGAAGAATACAATATTTTAAATTCTTTCATTAAACCAAAAATACAAGTAATTTGATCTTGGTTAATAATATTTATCTTGCAAAACTTTATTATATTTATACACATATATAACTACCTATTGAATCTCAATTTGATAGTATTTATATTTGTTTCAGGCATTGTATTTGAATATCGTTTAAATATGCATTTTCTATGTGAATGTGAGAACAGTGATTTTAATTTCAATTTTGAAAAATTTTTTACATTTTGTTTTTGGATTAAATTTAAAGCATGACTTTTTTTGTTTTATTTAATGAGAAAAAATTAATTAGTAAACTAAAAATGTTAATAAACTAAAAAGCAATGGAAGTCCTTTGAAATTAATAATTGTTATTTAAGTTTTTGTGTTTTTTGATAAAAAAAATTTTAAAATTAAAAAAACTAGAAAATTTAAAAAAAAAAAAAAAAGTGTTTTTATAGTTTACATTATTTAACTTCAACAGTTTCATTTTCTATTAGAAATTTTTATCTTATTTCTTTTTATTTATTTTACTATTTAATATAATTTATTGTGTTTATTGCTTTGAAAGTATTTTTTATTCTAACAATCATTACTGATTTTATTCAGGAAGCAAGCACAATTTCGCAATTCTCAGTTAACAGATTTCTTTCCTGTTAGAAGAAGCAATAGAAAGACTTTACAAAGTGTTATGGTAAGATTCATTGAATAACTTTCATTGATATTATGATTTTTCTTTAATCTGCTTTTCATTTTGGTTAACAAAAGTTTAATGTATGTTTCATTTAAATGTGTAATATTTAGAGGATTAAATTAAAGATGGCGGAAGTTAATTTTTTATAAATCTGGCTATTCTTTTTCCAAATTTTTTACAAGTTTCTTTTTCTTACGAATAATTAATGTATAATGTTTTTGAGACTGTTAAAAATTGTAATATTTTATAAATTTACTATTTTATAACCCTGAAATTTTTAAATCTGTAAAATCTAAGAACTGTATTTTCAAGGATACTTAAATACTATTTGGAATTTTTAAAACCAGTTTGTTAATTTCAAGAAAATTTTAAAAAGTCATATTATTTCAATATTTTATTGAAAATCAAAATTTTTTAATATTTTTAAAATTATTTTATTTAATAATAAACTTGGTGATAAAAATTGTTTTTAAATTAAATTGTCTATTAATTTTGTTATTATTAATGGAATATACAAGTGTTGAAAATTTTAATAAATAATTGTTATGTATCTATACTTTAAAATACTGTTCTTGGAACCTACTTTAAAATTCTTTCTCATTTTTTAAATATTAATATTCTCTCAATTATTTTTGATATTTAATAATTTTGTACCCATCATGTATACATCAAGGTGTTGATAAATTGATATATTTATTGTGCAAAATTAAAATATTTTATTTCATGTAAAAGCTTAAATATTTTTGTGTAATTATTTGTTGTGTAAATGGTTAGAGCCTCTTGGGTGTTTCTGGAATAGATGTTATAGCTTGTGAAGTCATATCCTTGAATGATAGCTTAATAATTTCTTATTGCTAATTAAATGTTTTTAACTTACCTACAAATATTTTGTTATTTCTTAAAGTTGCAACTAAAAATCAGTTAAGTTAAAATTATAAAGTTACATGATAAAGCTTGAAAAAAATATTGAACTTGCTATAAAATATTATAAATTGAAGTTGTTCAAGATATACGTAAAGTTGGCAATCCAATCTCAAATAAATAAATATAAGCTAAATTATGTGTACCATGTAAAGTATCTGACACATAACTTTTTGATACTGAAGATTTCCCAAGAAAATATTGAGAACTTTCTGTGCAATAACCATGAGTTTGGTTATTGCACAGAAAGTTCTTCTTTGAGGTTATTCTGTGCAATAACCTCAACGAAGTTAAATGATTGCTTACCACAAAGTTTTATGAGAAGGAAGTGTAAAGCAGTAATAATCACAATATAGTTTGTCAGAAAACAAAACTAATTTTCATTAGTATGACTTCAAAATAATTTTTTTTTATTTATTTATTTTTAAAGGGAATTCATAACAAGTTGTGACTAAAACTACCATCCACTGTTGCAAAACACAGAGTAACAATTAGGCTAGATTCAAAAGCTTTTAAGAATTTCTTTGTCCTATTAAAGATGCATATGTATTTTGCAGATTGTATCTTAATTATGCTCAGTTTATATTATAACAAATTTCTTCTAAAAAAAGTAATGCAAATATGAAGAATATTATAAGGATACAGGGCAAACACAAATGAAACTACTATAGGAGCAGAGATAAATATAAGACTTCTATGCTACTTTTATTTTTAATTGTAAGTAGCTATTTGAAAAACTTAGCAACTCCTCATTCACTATTTAGACACACTATAAGCTTTTAAGAATTTACTTCAGACAGAATATTTGGTACAAAACAGTGTATGAAAGTCTAACAAGAAAATTTGGATGGCATGTTAATATTTTTTTCTATTAATGAAATATTTGTAGAAAAATATCTAATTGAGATAAATCTATACTATTTTTCCAAAAGTTTATTCAAAATAAGCAGATCTGATGGCAATCATAAGTACTGATTGAGAAAAATGTTCAGCTTTAAAAATTGAATATTATTGTCAAAATCATTAATACTAATGTTCAGTACTCTTAACATATTGTTTATTGAAACTATAACTAATATTTTGTTTAAGGCAAAGAATCAATAAGTTTTTTA